>BPLR01000013.1:0-84164 GCA_021605095.1 Caerostris extrusa | reverse complement strand
ATATATACATAGTAAATACCGCCAAATTTGTGACTTCTACATTAATTTGCAAGCAAAAATCCATGACAAATTGTTTTATTTTAGATAGCAACATTTAAGAAATTTAAATGAATAATACATAAACATTTTTTCATGTGAGGGACTTTTAAAAAACACAAATGATTTTTTTTTTATTTTAAAAAAGAGCTTTATTGTTCAAAATTATTGTTAGTGTTAAAATACATTCTTATTTTTTTTTAACAGTTAATATTTTTATGCAGTCCTAAAATGTTGACAAAAATAATTGTCAACATTTTTATGCATAACTATAATATAATACTGTATATTATATTTATTATAATACACTGAAGTGACAAAGTCATGGGATAGCAATATGCAAATTTTCAGATGGCAGTAGCATCGCGTAGAACAGGTATAAATGCGCAGTGCTTTCGCAGAGCTTTCATTTCTGTTCAAGTTATTCATATGAAGAGGTTTTGACGTGATGATGACCGCACGACGGGAATTAACAGACTTTGAACGCGGAATGTTAGTTGGAGCTAGACGCATGGGTCATGCCATTTCGGAAATCGTTAGGAATTCAACATTCCCAGATCCACTGTGTCAAGAGTGTGCCGAGAGTATGAAATTTCAGCCATAACATCCACCATGGACAGCGCAGTGGTCGACCGCCTGCACTTAACGACCGAGACCGGCGACGTCTGCAAGAGTCGTAAATTCTAACAGACAAGCAACACTGCGTCAAATAACCGCAGAAATCAATGGGATGTACAAGGGACTTGTCTGTTAGAACTGTGCGGAGAAATTTGGCTTTCTTGAGCTATTCCAGCAGAAGACCGACTCGAGTGCCTTTACTGACAGAACGACATCGCTTGCAGCGACTCTCGTGGGCACGTGAGCATGTCGGTTGGTCCCTAGATGAATGGAAAACCGTGGCCTGGTCCGATGAGTCACGATTTCAGTTGGTAAGAGCTGATGGTAGGGTTCCAGTGTGGCGCAGACCCACGAAGCCATGGACCCAAACTGTCAGCAAGGCACTGTTCAAGCTGGTGGTGGCTCCGTAATGGTGTGGGCTGTTTTTCATGGCATGGACTTGGTTTTCTGGTGCGACTGGACCGAACATTGACTGGAAATGCTTATGTTCAGCTACTTGGAGATCACTTTCAGCCATTCATGGACTTCATGTACCCAAACAACGATGGGATTTTTATGGATGACAATGCGCCATGTCACCGGGCCACAACTGTTCGCGATTGGTTTGAAGAACATTCTGGACAATTCCAACGAATGATCTGGCCACCTAGATCGCCCGACATGAATCCCATCGAGCATTTATGGGACATCATCGAGAGGTCTGTTCGTGCCCAAAATCCTGCACCATCAACGCTTTCACAATTATGGACGTCTATCGAGACAGCATGGCTCAATATTCCTGCAGAAGACTTCCAACGACTTGTTGAGTCCATGCCACGTCGAGTTGCTGCACTTCGCCGGGCGAAAGGAGGGGGCCGACACGATATTAGAGGTATCCCATGACTTTGTCACTTCAGTATATAACTAATATATTATTTATATTAATAATGTAAACGCAAATAATTTGAGTTCTAAATTCTAAAATTAAACATAATAAATACTTAAAATTATTCCTTACCAATGATTTGTTAATTATAAAAGTCTTTTACGTTGATAATTTATTTTTTACTACTAATGTTTTCACTATGTCCTGTTTAGTATTGCGCATTTTTCACTAGAATGTTCTATTACCCTCTTATACCATTAAGTGTGTTTTACATTTATGACAAATCATCAACTGCCTCAATGTGCCCTTTGCACCAGGGAGAAATGTAGAAAAAGGAACTGAATGCATAAGATTCAGAGTAACAATCGTAAAGTATACAAATGGAAGAGAATGACAGCAAAGGAAAAATAACATTAAAGCATGACATTAAAACATAATCAATAACATTAAAGCATAATAAATACATTAACATTATTATTATTAATTTAGTTTTAATTTTTATTTATGTACTAGGAATGAGATGAAATATTGTAGCAAATTGTAAGAATGTTGAACTTAAAATCTGATAATAAACTACTTGGTAAAACTATTTATCAAGTTATTTACTGACGATATTTTTTTATTATAAATGTAGTCCACGTTGTGTAATGTATTTTGCTACTAACATTTACACTCAATTATGAGATGTTTAGTTTTGCACAACTTTCACTAGAATATCCTCATTACCTTCTTATACCATTAAGTATGTCTTACATTTATGACAAATCGTCAACTGCTTCAAAGTGCCCTTTGCACCGGGCGAAATGTAGAAAAATGAATGCATGAAATTCAAACAAACGAGCGCAAATGATATACAAATGTTGAAAGAAAAGACAGCTAAGGGAAAAATAACATTAAAGCCTTTGACTTTTGGAAGCATTTTGAAAGGATTCATGTATCACTGTTCTCGGATTACTATTTTATGCAAATGAATCTTCAGTGTCAGGAAGGGTGGTATGTTGTGTTCTGTGAGGTTAAAGGAAATTATTCACGCCCTTTGCAAGAGATAAATTGTAACTCTTTTGTAATTGTTTGGCAGTCTCGTGCATCATAAAAAAACTTAGTATCATTCCAAGATTTTACTTTCGTCTGACTACTACTAGTTATTATCTTCGTCTTACTTTCTACTAGTTAAAATTTTATGTTGCTTTTCATTTTTCCAAGATAATCTTTTGTAACTATTCATAAATTTAAATATTTTAAAGTTTGGTCTTTAATGCATTTTAGTTAATGAAATAGTTTGTAATTTATATCATATAAGTATTATTTAATGTTTTTATACCATTTAATAAATATTTATGATTATTTTCCTTGTTATAGTTACTCTAGAAGCATCATGTATACGCATTAAATGTTGTAAAACAGATTGTTAATATTTATAAGTGAATTCTACATTAAATTGTATAAAATTGATGGATTCTTTATTTTCTATATCACCTTCTAAGGAAATTCAAATGAATAATAAATAAACATTTGTTTTTTAATGTAAGAATTGTTTAAATACAAAAAAAAAAATGTTTTTTTAATTTGTTAAAGAGTGCCTTTTATTCAAAATTATTATTGCTGTAAAAGATACTTTCTCATTTTTTTAAATTTTTGCTTTATGCAGTCATAAAATGTTGACAAATTTATTAATAAACTACTTACTAACATTATTTAATATATGTATCATCTTTCAAATTATTTACTAATCATAATTAAAATAAAAGTCGTCTACACAATTATGCCCTATTTAACCTTGCACAACTTTCACTAGAAGATTCTATTATACCATTAAATATGTTTTACATTGATGACTAATCATCAACTACTTCAATGTGGCCTTTGCACCGATCGAAATGTAGAAAATGAATGCATGAAATTCAAAGAAACAAGCGTGAAGATACACAAATGGTGGAGAAAGACAGCTAAGGGAAAAATAACATTAAAGCCTTTGACTTTTGGTTAACATTTTGAAAGGATTCATGTATCACTTTTCTCGAATTACTATTTTATGTAAATGAATCTTCAGTGTCAGGAAGGGCGGACTGTTGTGTTCTGTAAGGTTAAAGGAAATTATTCACGCCCTTTCCAAGAGATAAATTGTAACTCTTTGTAATTGTTTGGCAGTCTCGTGTATCATAAAAACTTAGTATCATTCCAAGATTTTACTTTCGTCTGACTACTACTAGTTATTATCTTCGTCTTATTTTCTACTAGTTAAAATTCTATGTTGCTTTTCGTTTTTCCAAGATAATCTTTCGTAACTATTCATACATTTAAATATTTTAAAGTTTGGTCTTTAATGCATTTTAGTTAATGAAATAGTTTAGAAAAGATTACATTGTTATAAAGTACTTAAATATTTTTTACCATTTCATAAATATTTATAATTATGTTCTAAAAGCATCATATATACATAGTAAATAATGTAAACCAAATTTTTGTGACTTCTACATTAAATTTGTATAAAATTGATAGACAATTGTTTTTTTTTTTTTTTCGATAGCAACATTTAAGGAATTTAAATGAATAATACATAAACATTTTTTTTAAATGTGAAGACTTTTTAAAAACACAAAATGATTTTTATTTTGTTAAAAAAGAGCTTTATTGTTCAAAATTATTGTTAGTGTTAAAAATACCTTCTTATTTTTTTAACAGTTAATATTTTTTTATGCAGTCCTAAAATGTTGACAAAAATAATTGTCAACATTTTATGACTGCATAACTATAATATAATACTGTATATTATATTTATTATAATACACTGAAGTGACAAAAGTCATGGGATAGCAATATGCAAATTTTCAGATGGCAGTAGCATCGCGTAGAACAGGTATAAATGCGCAGTGCTTTCGCAGAGCTTTCATTTCTGTTCGAGTTATTCATGTGAAGAGGTTTTGACGTGATGATGACCGCACGACGGGAATTAACAGACTTTGAACGCGGAATGTTAGTTGGAGCTAGACGCATGGGTCATGCCATTTCGAAATCGTTAGGGAATTCAACATTCCCAGATCCACTGTGTCAAGAGTGTGCCGAGAGTATGAATTTCAGGCATAACATCCCACCATGGACAGCGCAGTGGTCGACCGCCTGCACTTAACGACCGAGACCAGGACGTCTGCAAAGAGTCGTAAATTCTAACAGACAAGCAACACTGCGTCAAATAACCGCAGAAATCAATGTGGGACGTACAAGGGACTTGTCTGTTAGAACTGTGCGGAGAAATTTGGCTTTCTTGAGCTATTCCAGCAGAAGACCGACTCGAGTGCCTTTACTGACAGAACGACATCGCTTGCAGCGACTCTCGTGGGCACGTAAGCATATCGGTTGGTCCCTAGATGAATGGAAAACCGTGGCCTGGTCCGATGAGTCACGATTTCAGTTGGTAAGAGCTGATGGTAGGGTTCGAGTGTGGCGCAGACCCCACGAAGCCATGGACCCAAACTGTTAGCAAGGCACTGTTCAAGCTGGTGGTGGCTCCGTAATGGTGTGGGCTGTTTTTCATGGCATGGACTTGGTCCTCTGGTGCGACTGGACCGAACATTGACTGGAAATGCTTATGTTCAGCTACTTGAGATCACTTGCAGCCATTCATGGACTTCATGTACCCAAACAACGATGGGATTTTTATGGATGACAATGCGCCATATCACCGGCCACAACTGTTCGCGATTGGTTTGAAGAACATTCTGGACAATTCCAACGAATGATCTGGCCACCTAGATCGCCCGACATGAATCCCATCGAGCATTTATGGGACATCATCGAGAGGTCTGTTCGTGCCCAAAATCCTGCACCATCAACGCTTTCACAATTATGGACGTCTATCGAGACAGCATGGCTCAATATTCCTGCAGAAGACTTCCAACGACTTTTTGAGTCCATTCCACGTCGAGTTGCTGCACTTCGCCGGGCGAAAGGAGGGCCGACACGATATTAAGAGGTATCCCATGACTTTTGTCACTTCAGTGTATAACTAATATATTATTTATATTAATAATGTAAACGCAAATAATTCGAGTTCTAAATTCTAAAATTAAACATAATAAATACTTAAAATTATTCCTTACCAATGATTTGTTAATTATAAAAAGTCTTTTACGTTGATAATTTATTTTACTACTAATGTTTTCACTATGTCCTGTTTAGTATTGCGCATTTTTCACTAGAATGTTCTATTACCCTCTTTTACCATTAAGTGTGTTTTACATTTATGACAAATCATCAACTGCCTCAATGTGCCCTTTGCACCAGGGCGAAATGTAGAAAAAGGAACTGAATGCATAAGATTCAGAGTAACAATCGTAAAGTATACAAATGGAAGAGAATGACAGCAAAGGAAAAAATAACATTAAAGCATGACATTAAAACATAATCAATAACATTAAAGCATAATAAATACATTAACATTATTATTATTAATTTAGTTTTTTTATTTATGTACTAGGAATGAGATGAAATATTGTAGCAAATTGTAAGAATGTTGAACTTAAAATCTGATAATAAACTACTTGGTAAAACTATTTATCAAGTTATTTACTGACGATATTTTTTTATTATAAATGTAGTCCACGTTGTGTAATGTATTTTGCTACTAACATTTACACTCAAATTATGAGATGTTTAGTTTTGCACAACTTTCACTAGAATATCCTCATTACCTTCTTATACCATTAAGTATGTCTTACATTTATGACAAATCATCAACTGCTTCAAAGTGCCCTTTGCACCGGGCGAAATGTAGAAAAAATGAATGCATGAAATTCAAAGAAACGAGTGCAATGATATACAAATGTTGAAGAAAGACAGCTAAAGGGAAAAATAACATTAAAGCCTTTGACTTTTGGAAGCATTTTGAAAGGATTCATGTATCACTGTTCTCGGATTACTATTTTATGCAAATGAATCTTCAGTGTCAGGAAGGGTGGTATGTTGTGTTCTGTGAGGTTAAAGGAAATTATTCACGCCCTTTTGCCGAGATAAATTGTAACTCTTTGTAATTGTTTGGCAGTCTCGTGCATCATAAAAACTTAGTATCATTTCCAAAGATTTTACTTTCGTCTGACTACTAGTTATTATCTTCGTCTTACTTTCTACTAGTTAAAATGATTTTGATGCTTTTCGTTTTTCCAAGATAATCTTTCGTAGCTATTCATAAATTCAAATATTTTAAAGTTTGGTCTTTAATGCATTTTAGTTAATGAAATAGTTTAGGAAAAAGTTTATATCATATAAGTACTTATTTAATGTTTTTATACCATTTATTAAATATTTATGATTATTTTTCCTTGTTATAGTTATTCTAGAAGCATCATGTATACGCATTAAATGCTGTAAAACAGATTTTTAATATTTATAAGTGAATTCTACATTAAATTGTATAAAATTTATGGATAAACTTCTTTATTTTTCTATATCTCCTTCTAAGGAAATTCAAATGAATAATAAATAAACATTTGTTTTTTAATGTAAGGATTTTAAATACAATTAAAAAAAAAAAAAGGTTTTTAATTTGTTAAAAGTTAATTTTTACTATTCAAAATTATTATTACTGTAAAAGATACTTTCACACTTTTTAATAAATATTTGCTTTATGCAGTCATAAAATGTTGACAAATTTATTAATATACTACTTACTAACATTATTTAATATAGTTATCATCTTTCAAATTATATACTAATCATAATGAAAATAAAAGTCGTCTACACTATTATGTCTTATTTAACCTTGCACAAGTTTCACTAAGAATATTCTATTATACCATTAAATATGTTTTACATTGATGACAAATCATCAACTACTTCAAAGTGCCCTTTTGCACCGGGCGAAATGCAGAAAAATGAATGCATAAATTCAAAGAAACAATCGTGTAGATACACAAATGGTGGGAGAAAAAGACAGCTAAACATTAAAGCCTTTGACTTTTGGAAAATTTTGAAAGGATTCATGTATCACTTTTCTCGGATTACTATTTTATGTAAATGAATTTTCAGTGTCAGGAAGGGCGGACTGTTGTGTTCTGTAAGGTTAAATGAAATTATTCACGCCCTTTGCAAGAGATAAATTGTAACTCTTTGTAATTGTTTGGCAGTCTCGTGCATCATAAAAACTTAGTATCATTCAAGATTTTACTTTCGTCTGACTACTACTAGTTATTATCTTCGTCTTACTTTCTACTAGTTAAAATGATTTTGATGTTTTTCGTTTTTCCAAGATAATCTTTCGTAACTATTCATACATTTAAATATTTTAAAGTTTTCTTTAATGCATTTTAGTTAATGAAATAGTTTAGAAAAGATTACATTGTTATGAAGTACTTAAATTTTTTTACCATTTCATAAATATTTATAATTATGTTCTAAAGCATCATATATACATAGCAAATGATGTAAAACAAATTTTTAATATGCATAAGGGACTTCTACGTTAAAATGCATAAAATTGATATATCATCTTCTTTATTTTTGATAACAATCTTTAATGGAATTCAAGTGTCACACAAAATGATTTTCGTTTGATAAAAAAAAGATCTTTATTATGCAAAATTATTATTATTGTATTAAATAATTTCGCTCTTTTCTTTTAGTAAGTATTTGCTTTATACTGCCATAAGCCACTAATAAATTTGCCAGCATTCTATGACTGCATAATGCAATAATATATATTATATTTATTATAATATATTCCTATTTATTTATTATATATATGTTTATTATAATATAATTAATATGTTATTTATATTAATAATATAAACGAAAATAATTTGAATTCTACATTCTAAAATTAAAAATAATAAATTAAATTAATCCCTTAATTAATATATTTATTATATATTATCCTATAATTAATACTTTAATTAATCTGAATAACAGCATATGTTTGAATGCTACCGTTTTTTATTTCTGTGCATTTTTTAAATTAATAAATTGTCTAGAATTCAATTTTTCATACATATAATGCATACAAAAAATGCATACACCCTTAAAATTCATGTAAATGAATTTAACAACACAATTTATCTACTAAAAATTATCATGGATATTATTAAAAATTATCATATATATTTTTAAAGACTTTCATGGATATTAATCCTTTATTTTTTATTAGATTCTTAATAACTATCATTACAAATATTAAATATTATTATAAATGATTCCAAGCGAAATAATTAATAAATTGATATAATTTAATAGATTTGTTTTAAGTTTCCAAGGAAATGTTGGTAACTTAAATCTGGTCCTCCACATTTATCAAAATCATAGAAATAAATCAGAAAACTTTTTTTTTATGTACCTAAATCTAAACATTTTCCATTTGCATTGAAACTTTTATAACGGTTTCAATGGAAAGTTCTTAATACAAATTTTGTTATCTGACAACATAAATAATGGATATTGCCATGAATTTCTGTCTTTTGATGATTAAATTTATAAAGGACAAAAATATATACATTTTTGAATTAAAATAACTTTGTATCAACGAACAATTTCTTTTACTGTATGGTTGATGAACGTGTTGTTCAATAAATTCTGCCATCTTTAATGAATGAGTATAATCAACAAGGGACATTGTTACACTTAACTGCTGATTGCGAAAACTATGATTATATAAAAAAATCGATTATTGTTCCTTTCTCAATCCCGTAGGGTGAAAAACGTAGGATGAAAATATTTCTTCTTGGAACTTCATATTATCTGTATTACCATCGTGAAAGTGTTGTTCTGTACACTCTGCCATCTTTAATAAATGACAATCAACAAGGTACATTGTTACATTTGGCTTCTGATTGCGGAAACTATGACTTTATATAAGGAAAGTAGCTTATTATGGCTTTTTTCTCTCCATTATATACGGTAAAAATATATCTTCTAAGAACTTCATATTGATTTCTTGCTGTTTCTTTAATATCTTTATATTTTTCGTATTTTATTCTATTACATTTCAAATATTATTGAAATGCTAAAAATAGAAAACCTCAAAAAATATATTAGGCATTATTATTTCAGCAATTTCCCGAAATAATAAAGCAACCTTCAGCCTATACCTTACCCACCAGACGAAAATAATCCACAGACAGCCAGCGTACAGGGACGTTTTTGGCTCCATCAATAAAGTAGCACAGAACATGTATTGCTTCCAGAATATCTCAAACGGAGATCATTAGCCAAAAATCAAACTACAATTCCCCTAATAACCGTTGACATGGCTGATTTGCTGCCGATACCTGAACATAGCCAGCAACCTTGGTCGATGATAGTAGGGGCCGGGCTTATTTCAGCGGTTCAGTTTATTAGCTTAAGAAGGGTTAGCTGGCTCATCACTCAATCCAGATGGGGTGGGGGTGGGGAGGCTCCGGCTAATTCTCCGAAAGTCACGTGGCTTCCTTGTCTTTGTCTTATTGTTCGCGAAACAAGGGTTGGTAGTGTGCTGCAGTAAATCCCTTCGGACACCTATGGGTGATGGATGATCTGGGCCATGCCAAGTTCATTGTTTTTGCATAGGGATTTATGGTCTGAATCCCGTGCTTCAATGAGATAGGAGTGGTGACCTTTCTTGTTGGCTTCATGCTATTGAATCTAGTCATCCCAAAATGAAGAATGGAGTCTCAGACAAGAACGTTTTGAAGAAAAATGTTGTGTTTAAGTAAGGCTGCTGCCATGTTTTAATCTAATTTTAATGCCCATGAACACCTTGTATTACTTAGTGTTTGATGCTGAATTTTCAAAAGTTCCTTACACCATCTCCAAAGAAATTGAAGAAGGAAATTTTTGAATTAAATAGCTGAATATGTATCAAGAGAAAATTTAAGGATATTTTGAAAAATTCCTTGCTAAATGCAAATTTATTTTTATTTTTTTTTATTTAATACTACGTGGCATACATATCTGAAATTACTTTGATTCTAAAAATATAAAGCTTAATTTTCTTACTATTAAAATTTCACTCAAATCACAAGGAATTTTTTGTTGTAATTAAGGACTTTTCATTTTTTAAAATGAAAGTAAAAAATATAAATCTTTTTCAAGTTGAAAGTTTTTGAAATTAGTGAATATATATTTTTCTAAAAGTAATGTATCTTATAATTATTTATGTGAATTTAAGAATATTATTATTTGGAACAAGCGAAATGAAGAAGTACAATGGAAAATATATGCATGGTAATTTTATAAAAAATGCATAAAATCCTTACAAAAAAATTGTGTTGCTAAACAAACAAATCTTTTGAAGATTCATAACAATTAACTAACATCAAAAACTTTGAAACTGATATGGATATTCAAATATAAAAGCCATTTAAAATTTGATTTAAAATAAAATATAAAATTTAAAACGATTTAATTAATAAAATAAACCATAATTTCCAAATCAGTAATATTTTTATCTTATAGAATTACGACTATAAAAAACTAATGCCACTTCAAAATTGAAATAAGTCTCAAGAAATAAATAACATTTAACAATTTCTTTTTAATATTTAAAAGATTAAATTTTATTTACGTATATATAAGGTATTATTGGAAAAATATTAATATTTTCGAAATGGAAATAATCAACTATACATTTCTAAATAAAATAAAAAAAAAAAATATTTTAATATTAAAGTTAGATTAAACTATTTAATTTAATTAATTTTTAAAATTTACCAATGAATCTAAATAGAAAAGTAAATAATAACTAAAAAGAAACTTTTATAATAATAAACACAAAAATTTATTGCTCCACGTATATTTTAAAGTCTCAATTTCAATAACTTTTACACACCATTTGGAATACTTGTATGCAGAATATAATTTTCCAGTAACATTAAGCATTTGCATATTTACTTGATACTTATAATAACATCTCGATATACATGTGAAATTCCAGTAGACATTAAAGAGACATCTAAGATTGATATATTAAGTAATATGTAGCTCCGTTAGAGTACTGGTATGAATCGATGGTTTATGATGGCACTTAAATATTTTACGATGACAAAATGAAGTTTATAGAATCATGGCCATCATAAATATTTGTAAAGTACCGCGTTTGATGCATTTATTTAATATCAAGTTTTATAACGAGATTTGATAAATTTAAGGATATAATTCTAATATTCAGAATATATATTAATCTGAAACGGGCTAATAATAATTTATTCTTTACTGCCGTACATTTGTCTTTGAAAGTAATACGGTATTTAATAAAATATTTATTAAAGAAATTCAATTTTTAATTAAAAAATATCAAACATTAAATAAAAATTCTTGACTTCATAATTTACTAAATTAATTGATAACGTCTATTCAAATGTTGAATTTTGTCTAATTGAATTTAATTGAATTATTTTAAATTCTGATGATATATAAATGAAATCTGAATTTGACACCAAATATAAGTCTCATTTTTATTAAATAATGTTTAGAATATATCTCACCATTTCTTTTCGATGAAGTTTAGAGAATCATGGGCATCATAAATATTTGTAAAGTAGCACATTTGATGCATTTCTATAATATCAAATTTTAAAACGAAATTTGATAATTTTAGAGATATAATTCTAATATATTCAAAATATATATTAATGAGAAATTGAGCTAATATTAATTTATTCTTTACTGTCGTATATTTGACTTTGAAATTAATACGCTATTTAATAAAATATTTATTAAGGAAATTCAATCTCTTTAATTAAAAATAATAAAAAATATCATACATTATATAAAAATTCTTGACTTCTTACTTTGGAAAATTAGCTGTTAATATCTATTCAAACGTTGATTTTTGTCTAATTGAATTTAATAAACTTAAATTCTGATTATATATAAAAAGGAAATCTGAATTTCATGTCAAATATAAAGCTCATCTTTCTTTTTTTTTTTCTTTTTCTTTAAAATAAGTAATATTTAAAATTAATGCCACCATATTTTTTTTCCATTTTAGATTTTAAGTATTCATATTTTAATTTTGCTCTCTATAAAGAATAATATTATTTAAAAGAATTTTATTACTATTTAAAATTTACGTCATGAATTATGAAACACGTGCAGCATATGTTTAAAAAGAATATCTATCTGTTAAATAAAATAAATTTTAATTTTAATTTTAATTTACCTTCATAAAACCTATGATATACGGGACATTTATTTTGTCTTTTCATAACTTGCTTAGATGATTCTATGCATTAAAAAGTTCATGATTTTTAATTTTTGCAACATTATTAAAATAGTCAATATATATATATATATATATATATATGTATAGTATTATTTTTTAAATTTTTAAGTGCAGTTTCCATACGTTTCATATTTTTATGGAAAATTTTAAAATATATATATGATTAATATATATATATTGAACATGTACACGTTTTTTAAAATTTTCTATTTTAAAACATATGATTAATTATTATTAATTATATATATACATATATATATATAATAGCGAAAGGATATAAATATTTAAATGAATATTTTTAATGCCTAGGTATCCAGCTATTATTTCAAATACAAACTTATTTCAAAATTGTCTTGTGAATTATATAATACACTTTCAATAAAATAAAAAATAGTTATTTTTTATTAATAATATTTATATTTATTAAATATGAAGAAAATAAATTAATAGATTTATAAAATCCATAATCTGAACACTTATATGTGACATTTATTTATTTTTCGTATAAAATGATAATTAAAAACTTTTTCAATGTATCATTTTTGCTTATGAGTTTTAATATTAAAATTTAATGCAAAAGCTTTACAAACATATATTTATTTTAAGAAAAGTTCACTAAGAGAATACTTCTTGTTGTGAGTGAAGAGATAATTTTATTTTAAATAATGTCTTCTTATTTTTTTTTTTTATCCTCATATTTCAATAGATACAACTGGCTCAAAGTATGTCATATATTATGATAATAATAATACTTATTTTTAAATATCACAAAAGGATCAAATATTAAATTTAAAAATGTAGTTAATAAAACTTGCAAGCACAATTTATTTTTTTTTTTTTTATACAGATAATTAAAAAGAGGTAATTTTTTTTAATAAATAGATCATTGTGCGTGTGTTTTTAATATCACACCATTATCAAACAAGTGTTACTTACCCCAATTTTGATATTTAACGACAGGATATTAATCCGCGAATAAAATTCCTTGACGCTTCGTTATCCACGCATCATTATTCAAGTACAAGCGGGCCAGATTCGGGCTCAAAAGTGATTTCCGTAACAAGTTTTCGCTTGTATCTGCTAGCCCTAACGACGTGATGGCGGCTTAATTTCCTGCACTTTAGCAGAGTCCAGAAAGTGATGTAATTAACTTAATAATTTAGGAAACTGCCTGCAGCAGAAATTGATCACCAAATTATTCTGCGTAATGATTCTCTTCAATGTTAAAAGTTATTGCAAGCCACACTGCACTGTGCTGGTGATGTATGGGCCTGCTTCTATTGATCACAGAAGCTCTGCAACGAGATTGTATTATGTGGCAGCAGTCAATTTTTCTGATATATGGCCCAAAGAATTCGCCTTTAGAATTCGCGGTTTACTTTAGAAAATCTGGGCTAAAAGTAACTGGATATTGAACTGTTTAGGTGGCATTATTAATTATAATGAAGAATTTTACAAGATGATTATAGAGAAGTTTTCACATAAACTTTCCTGGAATGTAAATCTTGAGAAATTCTAAAATTTTAATTCAACACCATGCTGTTAATCACTGAGTATTTTGGAAGTTGGTGCCAATTTTTCTGAAATTGAGTAAAAGTTGAGTTAGTACTCGTGCTTTACTTTAGAAGAGTTAGGCTAAAAGTAGCATCGTGAACTGTTAGGTGGCATTATTAATTATAATGAAGGATTTTACAAGTTGGTTATAGAGACGTGCTTACATAAACTTTAATATGATGGAAGTCTTGACAAATTCAAGAAATTTACTTTAACATTCTGCTGTTAATTTCTGAGTATTTCTGAGTAAAAGGTGGCTTTAGTATTCATGATTTACTTTAGAAAAGGTGGTCTAAAACTAACTAGATATTGAACTATTAGAAGGTATTATTAATTATAATAATTTTACAAGATGGTTACAGAGAAGTGTTCATATAAACTTTCCTATGATGTAAATTTTGACAAAATTTTTAATTGGCCATCCTGCTACTAATTTCTGAGTATTTTGTAAATCTGTATCAAATTTTCTGAAATATGAGTCAGAGATACAGTAGTACTCTTGCTTTACTTTAGAAAAGTTAAGCTAAACGTAACTATATACTAAGAAATTATTAATTATAAGGCAGGATCTTACAAGTTGGTTATAGAGAATTGTTCACATAAACTTTACTGTGATGAAAGTATTGCCAAATTCTAAAATATTAATTCAACACCCTGCTGTTAATCTCTGAATGTTTTGTAAATTGGTGTCAATTTTTTTGATATATGGCCCAAAGACTGCTTTAGTATTCAATTTAGAAAAGTAATTAGATATTGAATTGTTAGATGTTATTTATTATAATGAAGAATTTTACAAGATGGTACCAGATAAATGCTCTCATAAACTTCCCTGGAATGTAAATCTTGACAAATTTTAAAATTTTAATTCAATACTGTGCTGTTAATCTCTGTGTTTTGGTAGTTGGTGTCAATTTTTCTAATATATGAGACAAGGTTGCTTTAGTATTCGGCACTTGCTTTAGAAAAGTAAGGTTAAAAGTAGCATCGTGAACTGCTAGGTGGCATTATTAATCATAATGAAAGATTTTACAGGTTGGTTATAAGAAGTGCTTACATAAACTTTACTATGATGGAAGTCTTGACAAATTCAAGAAATTTACTTTAACACCCTGCTGTTAATTTCTGAATATTTTGTAAATCTGTATCAATTTTTCTGAAATATGGGTAAAAGTTGATTTAATACACAGGAATTTACCATAGAAACAGTTACGCTAAAAGTAGCATCGTGAACTGTTAGGTGGCATTATTAATCATAATGAAGGATTTTACAAGAGATTACAGAGAATGGTTCGAATAAACTTTACCATGATAAAAGTCTTGACAAATTCAAAAATTTTAATTCAACATCCTGCTGTTAATTTCTAACTATTTTGTAAGTTGGTTTTACTTTTCTGAAATAGGATAAATGTGATATATGATTTAGTACCTTATGATTTACTTTGGAAATGTTAGAGCTAAAAGTAACTAGATATTGAACTGTTACTTGGTATTATTAATTATAATGAAGAATTTTACAAGATTGTTACAGAGAAGTGTTCATATAAACTTTCCTGGAATGTAATTCTTAACAAATTAAAATTTTAAATGAGCATCCTGCAACTAATTTCTAACTATTTTGTAAATCTGTATAAATTTTTCTGAAATATGAGTCAAGACTGCTGTATTGTTCATGATTTACTTTAGAAAAGTTAGGCTTAAGTAAGTAGATATTGAACTGTTAATTATGATTTTAAGGAAGATGGTTATAGAGAAGTGCTTAAGTAAATTTTACTATGATGGAATTATTGACAAATCCTAAGATTTTAATTCAACACCCTGAATTTACAAATGTTAATTTCTTTTCTAATATTTATTTATTTTTATAAAAAAAATCAATGTGTTAGTAAGCTGTATTACGAATATATATATATATATATATATATTTTGATTATTGTTGTTTAATAACGAAAACACTAAAAATAAATACAAAAAAAAAAAAAAAACATCGTGAATTACAAGAAATAAAATGAACAGAAAATCCATTACTTTTTGCAAAAATAATACAAAGAGAGCAAATGATTTTTTTTCTTTAGTTCATCAACTGGTAATTACTTCCCTCAATACAAAGATTTAAAAAAAAATCCATAAAAACACAGAAATAATTTGCAAAATAAAATGTTTTGAAAGAATTTTCGTAAAAAAAAAAAAAACTAAATGTCAAAATAGTGAGGGAAAGATAAAGAAGAACAATCGAAACACAAAGAAAAATGTTTCTGGATTTGTAAAGGACATTAGAAGAATGCTTTAGCTGGACATTTAGCTATAATCAATGAAAAGCCCAAAATTGAACAAAGCCAAATATTTCCACAAACACTTTGTACATAAATATTCATAAGACATATACAAAGAGAAAATTGTCAATGTCTTCAACATGTTATATCCAAAGCCAGAAATGGCAAAATGGTTTATTTTTATATCCTTTTTTTTTTTCCGGATCTAAACTAATAAATTATGCATTTATTCAGGACATTATAAAAATCAATGGCTGACATATGTAGCACTGTAATTTCGAATGAAATGTTGCCAAACGAAATCTGACAAACTATAACAAAGGGAAGATGTACATAAATATTTACTTTTGATTGTTTGTTTTCTTTTCACTAACAGTTTACATGATTCAGAATAATATTTACATAGACTGAGTAATGTTTTCAGTTCGTACATTTGTAACTCGAATCATTTTCCAAGTTAATTTTCCGCACTATAAGCAAATAAAATATCTAATGAATATATTTAATGTATAATAAAGCATAATTATCATTTTATTATAAATGATATTGTGTAGTAGACGTAGCATTGAATAAGAACAAAAATTTTCAATAGTTGCATATTAATGATATTACATTTAATGAAAAATGATAACTATATGCTAATTATTTGACTGCTACTTGAGATAATAATATTTCATTTAAATAATAGATTTAATCATTCAGTATTTTATTGTATCGGTATTTTTAAGACTACAATTAAAAGTTTTTAAATAATTTTTGTGGTAGTCTCTGTTTGTTACGTTTTTAAGATTTCATAAGCAAATATAGAATGTAGTTGAAAGTTTTTAAATTTAATAATTCGAACTGAAATATATTATTACAAAAAGCCATCCTATAAGACTCAAAGATTTTGCAATTGAAGTTGAAGAATATAACGTTTACTGTAAACCATTATTTAAAAATGTTGTCTAGACCAGACAAGAAAAAAATATATACCAGTATTGCCGCTTAATTACACGAATCTTTTAATACATTAATTTTTAAGCAAATATACTCGTTAAACTAGAAATGTGCACTAAATTCTGCTATTAATACCAACTATTTTCAGTTTATGATAAGGAAAAAAGTTACATTCTTAAAATTCAGTTTAAATAAGGTTTTAAGAATCAAATGTTATATTTCTTACAGAATACAAACATAATGACAACATTAATCATAATTAATTACAATTGATGGCAACATGAGGGCAACATTAATCATAATTAATTACAAATGGCAACATTAATCATAATTAATCACAATTGATGGCAACATTAATCGTAATTAATTACAATTGATGACAACATTAATCATAATTAATTACAATTGATGGCAACATTAATCGTAATTAATTATAATTAATGACAACATTAAACAAATAATTACAGCATTAACTACAATTAATGGCAACATTAAACAATTAATAGCAACCTTAACTACAATTAATTGTAACTTTAAGCAATTAATGGTAACCTAAATTACAATTAGTTACATTAATGGTAACACTAGATATAACATTATAAAATACATGAAACTGACGTATTAGTTATAATATATGTTTTAAATATATTGTAACGAAAACAAATTATCGCAATCATAATTAATATTAAATAAATCATATTAAAAAAATTACAATTATTTAATTTATCTCTTCCTAAATGTCTTTTTTAAGGGTTTTAGTCATTTTTAATTTAAACAAAAAATTTAAATGGGTATAAAATAAAACTAATATTAAACGTAAAAATATAGTTTTAAATATGTTTAAAATATCTAAATATAGTTTTAAATATGTTTAAAATATATAAATATAGTTTTAAATATGCTTAAAATATATAAAAATACTTTAAAATATGCTACAATATAAAGAAAAAACAGTTTTAAATATGCTTGAAATATATAAAAACAGTTTTAAGTATGTTTAAAATAAATTATAATAAAAAAATATTAGAATCATATTAATAATAATATGTATCATATAAAAAAAATTACAATTATTTCATTTATCGTTTACTAAATGTTGTTTGAATGATTTTTGCTATTTTTAATTTAAATAAATAAAGATAAAATTAAATGAGTGAAATAAAATTAATATTGAACTTAAAAATACAGTTTTATTCACTTAATAAATAAAGTAATTTAGAACAACATCGAACAGTTTGTACACATCATTGAACTTAATTATATTCCATTAAATCAGACGATACTTTGGCAGCAGCGAATTTAAACTATACTACCCATCAGCCTTTGAACCAATCACTTCAACCCTCTAAGACCGAATTTAATTGGTCGAAGTCAACGAAACAATCCCTATTCGAAATCCCCTTAAGCTACAAAAGTGAAAGCCTTCGCTAAATCATAGTCATTTAAGAGCGGATGCTACTGCAGAGCTCTTCTTCAAAGTCTTCCAGGTACACCAGTGACTGGGGAATTTTTCTGAAACTGGGATGCGATAAAATAATTCGGTTAATTGTGTTTTCCAAATGAGAAGGAGTTTTGAAAAGTGGTGGAGAGATTGGAGTATTTTCCTTCTGCGAGAAAGCTGAAGTCATTATTGGAATTTGTTATTTTATTCTTTTTTAGAATTTTGTTTGATAAATTGGCGGGAAAAAGATAACATTCTTAATTAGCGGTAGCTAAATACCACCTTTGGGTATTTTGTAAATTAGTGGTGAGTAATTATTAAAATGATTTATTTTAAATATTCATGATTGTTTTGAATTCATAAGAGAGCTTGTTGTTTTAATTTAATGTAACATATTTCGTCGCTTTATCTAGTCAAAATTTCAAATGTGAATGCTGAAAATTTAAAATTCACATTTGCATACTTGCGTTTTGTTATCATTATTCATACATTATAAATTTATTTTATGATAAAGACATTTCTTAATAAATAAACACCATTTATGCAGAAATAAATAAAATCTTTGACGAACACACTATCATTCCATTATCAATAACATTATTAATAAATGTTTGATAATGCACACATTATCACATGTTCATTTAACGAACTGATTATCATTCACAACATATTATGTTCGTGCTGATGATTATAACACATTATCATCATCGCAAACACATTATCGTTATCATTAATCATTGAGTCCATCTTTTTCACGAACTAAATATGCAACTTTTCAAAATGTTTAATCAAGTGACACGAAATATAACTTTGGGGGAAATTTTTGACATATTTTTTTCTTTTTTTTTTTTTTTTTTTTTTCCGGGAAATTTTAGAAAATATAATTTCATTAAATATTTGATTATTTAAAAAAAAAAACATTTTATTCTAAAATAAACTAATAAATTTGTTATGCAGAATCACAATTAATAATATATATATATATATATCATATTAAAAAAATTTTCTAAATTTCATTAGAAGAATTTTAGTCATTTTTAATTTAAATAAAAAAGATACAAACATTCAGTTGGTAAAATAAAACTAATATTGAACTTAAAAATATAGTTTTATTCACTTAATAAATAAAGTACGCAACATAGAACAGTTTGTACACATCACCGAACTTAATTATATTCCATTAAATCAGACGATACTTTGGCAGCAGTGAATTTAAACTAAACTACCCATCAGCCTTTTGAACCAATCACTTCAACCTCTAAGACCGAATTTAATTGGTCGAAGTCAACGAAACAATCCCTATTCGAAATCCCCCTTAAGCTACAAAAGTGAAAGCCTTCTTTAAATCATAGTCATTTAAGAGCGGATGCTACTGCAGAGCTCTTCTTCAAAGTCTTCCAGGTACACAGTGACTGGGGGAATTTTTTCAAAACTGGGATGCGATAAAATAATTCGGTTAATTGTGTTTTCCAAATGAGAAGGAGTTTTGAAAAGTGGTGGAGAGATTGGAGTATTTTCCTTCTGTGAGAACGCTGAAGTCATTATTGAATTTGTTATTTTAGTCTTTTTTCAGAATTTTGCTTCATAAATTGGCGGGAAAAAGATAACATTCTTAATTAGCGGTAGCTAATTACCACCTTTGGGTATTTTGTAAATTAGTGGTGAGTAATTATTAAAATGATTTATTTTAAATATTCATGATTGTTCTGAATTCATAAGAGGGCTTGTTATTTTAATTTGATGTAACATATTTCGTTGCTTTATCTTGATTTCGAATGTGAATGCTGGAATTTCAAAATTCATATTTGTTTATTTACTATTTGTTATCATTATTCATATATTATAATTTTATTTATGATAAAGACTCATTTCCTAATTAATAAACATCATTTATGTAGAAATGTATTAAATATTTGCAGAGCATATTATCATTCCATTATCAATATTATCACTAAATGCTTGCATTATCACTAAATATTGCTTCATACATATTATCATATATTCAATCAACGAACACATTATCATTCATTACCATATATTCAATACATTATGTTTGTAATGTTGATTATAACACAATGTATATATATAACACTATAACACATATTATAACTTTATTTATGATAAAGACAAATTTCTTTATCAATAAACACAATTTATGTAAAATAAATTAAATGTTTGAAGAACATACTGTCATTTCCATTATCAATTATAGTATCATTAAGTGTTTGATGTCCACATTTTCTCATATTCATTCAACCAACACATTATCATTATCATTCATCATTAAGTCCATCTTTTCACGAACTAAAGACACAATCTTTCGAGATGCTTAATCAAGTTGCACCAAATACAGTTTTTTGGGAAATATTTCCCAATTTCCGGAAATTTTAGAAAATAAGTTTCGTTATATATTAGATTATTTTAGAAATCTACTTTATAAGTTAATGAATATCTTATGCAGAATCATAATTAATAATAACTATATCGTATTAAAAATTATAATTATTCATTTGCCTTTTGCTAAATGCCGTTATAAGGAATCAATTACATTATCACTAAATGCTTGACGTATGCATTATCACATATTCATTTTACTAACGCAATATCACATATTCATCCAGCAAACACATTATCGCCTATTCATTCAGCGAACATATTACACATATTCAATCAACGAACATATTATCAATCACAACACATTATGTTCACTCTGATGATTATAACACATTATGTTCGTGTTGATGATTATACATACATTATCAATCAAAACACATTATGTTCATGCTGATGATTATAACACATTACCAGCATCACAAACACATTATCACGAACATATTATCATTATCATTTATCAATAAGTCCATCTTTTCACGAAATACAATTTTTCAAAATCAAGTGACAACAAATAAAAACTTTTGGGGAAATTTTTGGCCCCAATTTTTTTTTTTTTTTTTTTTTTTTTTCCATTTTTGGGAAATTTTAGAAAATATAATTTCATTATTTATTTCATTCATTCAAACAACACATAATTGATTGATAATGTGTAATTGCATCTTCTCTTATGCAGAATCATAATTAATAATAAAATTTAATATCATATTAAAAAGTACAATTATTCGTTTGCCCTTTGCTAAATATCATTACAAGGATTTTAATCTTTTTTAATTTAAAATAAAATAGATAAAAGTTGTAAGTAAGTAATTTTACGGTTTTTTTATAAAAATGTTCAAATATATATAAAGGTATTAAATATCCCACTTAAATTTGCATTTTTATTGTAATTAATCGTTCATAAGCTATGACATTCGAATAAAAACTGAATAAATCGTTCATACACTATGGCATTCGAATAAAAACTAAATGAATCATTCTAAGAGCTTTTTTTTTCTTTATTTCTTAAAAAAATTGCCAAAGAATTCTACTATTAATCAATAACGTGGTTTGGTTCTGATTTTTGTATGTTTGGTATAAAAATAATTTCTTACCTTAAGCTGAAAACTACGTATTTTCTTCTATTTTCATTCTTCCTTTTCATTTCTGCTTTTATTTTTTTTTTATTCTTTTTTTCTGTTCCACTTTTTCGTACTTCGGCAGGTGATGCATAATTGATTATGCAGATGGATAATGGTTTTCCAGCTGTATTCAGAAATGTAAAATGAATGTATTAGAGGGGAAAACATTTCCATACTGCAAGTTCAACCTCAGCTAGGATCGTAGCTCATTAATATGAGAAAACCTCTTTAATATTCAAGATGATCTAATGAAATACGAACATTTAAAGAATTTTATAAATATTGAATGGGATTTTGTGTAAGCTACTATTTAACAGAATTTTTCTAAAGAAATTTGTAGAGGAAAGATGTGCAAAAGATTGAAATATGCATATTTTATTCAAATTTATTATTTTTTTTTGAAATTCTTATACGTTAACCAAAAAGAAACCGAGTTAAATATTATGATGTTAATTAGTATAATTATGAAATCTTCAATAGATTTAATGAGGAAACTGAACGTTATATTTTCTTGCAAATAACATTTATTCATAAATTTAACATATAAATATAGCATAAATTTTCTAAATAGAGAATTTTTAATTTAAATCTCACTGAATTTAATTAAATTGAGGAAGAATCATAAAAACGGTGATAATTTATGAGGTTAGATGTTGATGTAACCGAGCAAAATATATATTTAATATTAAGGTATTATGAAAAATAATGTATCAGATAAATATGACATTTCAGTAATTAACACACACGTGAAATTTGTCTATTGAATATGTAAGTTTGGTATGGTAAAATTATCTTCAATATTAAGCATGGTTCCTCCATAGAACACATACAGGGTAAATGTGATGTTACCTTTTATAAGGAGAACGAGTTCTGTAGGAAGCGAGAACCATCATTCTTGCAAACATGTTCTAAGAGTTGCAAAAGTCTGAGGAGTATAATTAAAAAATGACAACAGGTTCTCATCACACTTGATGAGATTTAGATCCAGAGATCGCATTGGTCTTCTCATCTGCTGAATTGTTTGCTGACAAAATTAATCTTAAGTGTCGCAAGCTCTGTGCCTTGTAGGATGTCCTCTGTGTCTTGTAGGAGTCCTATTATACATAAAAATACACATAAGCATCAAAGATGCCATATCTACAGCTTCAGCAGTCATGGTTCCCCGTGTAGATCTCGGCGTCCACTTTAAAAGATACTATTCTACAAATAGATACTGCCGTATGAATCTCTTTCTCGAAAATTAGATGGAGGATAATAGGTTTAGGCTTTTTTCAAAGTCAGGCATTAATTTTAATAGTTTTACCAAATAGCTTTAAATTATTTTAATAATGGATTCAGGTTTTTCCAAAGTCAGGCAACCTTTTTAATAGCTTTGAAAATATTTTTAATAATTTTGCTCTGTGTGTCGTAAGAGGAAGTTATTTCCTATTATCCATACATAAAAACACACATATGCATCAAAGATGCCATATCTACAGTTTTGAGCAGTCATGGTTTCCCGTGTAGATCTCGGCGTCCACCTTAAGAGATGCAATTCTACATATAGATACAGCCGTATGAATTTCCTTCTCGAAATTAGATATATGATGATGGGTTCAGGTTTTCTCCAAAGTCAGGCAACGTTTTCAGTATTTTGTTAAATAAACCTGGAATATTCCAATGAAGAGCTACCCTCTATTAACCTTAACCTGAAGTCCTATGGATATATTGCCGTGCACTTCTAAAAGCCTTCCCTCCTTACTCCTCCCCCTTATGAATTTTACCCAAATGGCATTCAAACCACATTTTTGAAAAAGTTTCTGCACTATTAATTGAATCTTGATTCAGGTTGGGTGACTGTAGCAAGTTAAAACAAAGTCTAAGTTTAGTCGAGTTCTTTAGATAGATAACCTAGTTCTTTTTCTGCATAACAGTGAATAAAGGCCATGCCGCAGAATGCCCTTCTTTGCCGATACCAACTCCATCACCTCTTGTGTCGAGCAGGTCCTTAATTACAAGATCCTCTTTACCTTGGGCAAGTAAAAACAGGTGGTGATAAAGAAAGTAAAAAAGGCATAAACATAAGCCTGTACCAATACACCTACCAAGGAAACATCCCACTGAAAGGGTGACAATACAGGGCTAGATCAAAATGAAGATAAAAAAACTTCTCAAAAAATCCTCTTTTATTGTTTCAAAAGACCCTTTTGTTGCGACTGCTAAAGAACTAAAGAATAAAAATAAACGCTGAAAGAGGAACAACATGAAAAATATAACACCACCAACAAAAATAAAAAAAAAAAGTGAAATTTTAACAATGTCCATTATTAATTATTAGATCACCAGTAATTAATTATCATTTGCCTCACCATAAATAAAACACCATAACGAACAAAACAAAAACATGCTGGTCAGCCACACTCCCTCACCTCTTGTGTCGAGCAAGTCCTTAATTACAAGATCCTCGTTGCTTTGGGCAAGTAAAAACAGGTGGTAATAAAGAAAGTAAAGAAAAAGTATAAACATACGCCTATACCAATGCAACTACAAAGGAAACATCCCACTGAAAGTGTGGCAATACAGGGCTAGATCAAAATGAAAATATAAAAAACTACATATCTCCCCCAAAAATCCTCTTTTATTGTTTCAGAAGACCCTTTAGCTGCGACTGGTAAAGAACTAAAGCATAAAAATAAACGCTAAAAGAGGAAGAACATGAAAAATATAACACAACCACCAACAGCAAAAAAAAGTGAAATTTTAACAATGTCCATTATTAATTATTAAATCTACAGCAATTAATTATCGTTGCCTCGCCGTAAATAAAACACCATAACGAACAAAATAAAAACATACTGGTCAGCCCCACTCCCTCACCTCTTTATGTCGAGCAAGTCCTTAATTACAAGATTCTCGTTGCTTTGGGCAAGTAAAAACAGGTGGTAATAAAGAAAGTAAAAAAAAAAGCATAAACATAAGCCTATAAATACACCAACAAAGGAAACATCCCACTGAAAGGGTGGCAATGCAGGGCTAGATAAAAATGACGATATAAAAAAAAACTCTTCAAAAAATCCTCTTTTATTGTTTCAGAAGACCCTTTTGTTGCGACTGGTAAAGAACTAAAGCATAAAAGTAAACGCTAAAAGAGGAAGAACATGAAAATATAACACCACCACCAACAGTAAAAAAAGTGAAATTTTAACAATGTCCATTATTAATTATTAAATCAACAGCAATTAATTATCGTTGCCTCGCCGTAAATAAAACACCATAACGAACAAAATAAAAACATACTGGTCAGCCCCACTCCCTCACCTCTTTATGTCAAGCAAGTCCTTAATTACAAGATCCTCGTTGCTTTGGGCAAGTAAAAACAGGTGGTAATAAAGAAAGTAAAAAAAGCATAAACATAAGCCTATACCAACCTACAAAGGACATCCCACTGAAAGGGTGGCAATACAGGGCTAGATCAAAATGAAGAAATAAAAAAAAAAAAAACTGCTCAAAAATCCTCTTTTATTGTTTCACGACTGGTAAAGAACTAAAGCATAAAAGTAAACGCTAAAGAGGAAGAACATGAAAATATAACAACCACCACCAACAGTAAAAAAAGTGAAATTTTAACAATGTCCATTATTAATTATTAAATCAACAGCAATTAATTATCGTTGCCTCGCCGTAAATAAAACACCATAACGAACAAAATAAAAAAACATACTGGTCAGCCCCACTCCCTCACCTCTTTATGTCCGAGCAAGTCCTTAATTACAAGATCCTTGTTGCTTTGGGCAAGTAAAAACAGGTGGTAATAAAGGTAAAAAAAAAAAAGCATAAACATAAGCCTATACCAATACACTACAAAGGAAACATCCCACTGAAAGGGTGGCAATACAGGGCTAGATCAAAATGAAGAAATAAAAAAAAAAAACTGCCCCAAAAAAATCCTCTTTTATTGTTTCAGAAGACCCTTTTGTTGCGACTGGTAAAGAACTAAAGCATAAAAGTAAACGCTAAAAGAGGAAGAACATGAAAAATATAACACCACCACCAATAAAAAAAAAAAAAAAAAAAAAAAAAAAAAAAGAAACACACTGATATTTGGCCTTGCGACAATACCCGCAGGAACGAGACATAGAAAAGGGAAAAATACCATAAATAAACAAATAAAAGAAAATGGCAGAAGTGCCCGTAACCCATTATTACGATGAAGATGACGGATATGAAAGCGTATCGATTTTGAGCTCTTAGCGAAGAAGACAGAGTGAATCGTAAAGGCTTTGGGATAGCACCCGGATCTTTCTGAACCGGGGATTTTACTTAGAAAGAATGAAACAAAGCGTATACATCCTTCTTTTCTGCTGTTCTTTTTCTTTTCTTTTTTGTAGTTTTTAAAAAGTATTTTAGAGCCTTGCTTGTCGCATCAAACTTTTTTACTGCAGTTTTGGTGACATTTATTTATCGTTTTCTCCCTCGAGGTATCTCGTATTGTTCGTGACTTGGAGGTTATTTTCTGTGTCTGAATTAAAGAGAAGTAGATGAGATGGGGATGGAAGAAAATCATAGGTTGTAGTGTATTTTTATCTGTCTTGTATTTATTCAATATGATGGATTTTGATCTATGTGTAAAAAGATAATTATGCTGGAAAATATATTGGTAAATTATATGTATTTTTTACACATGGTTTGGGTTTCGAAGTATTTAAATAGTTTTTAACAATGGTTCAAATCACGAACAGTAGTTTAATATTGTTCGTGACTTGGAGTTATTTTCTGTGTCTGGTTGAGATGGAAGAAAATCAAATCACGAGCAATAGTTTAAATAATGTTCGTGACTTAACTTGTTATTTTTCGAAGTATTTAAATAGTTTTTAACAATGGTTCAAATCACGAGCAATAGTTTAATATTGTTCGTGACTTGGACTTATTTTCTGTATCTGAATTATAGAAGTAGATGAGATGGAAGAAAATCATAGGTTGTAGTGTACTTTTATCTGCCTTATATTTACTCAACATGATGAATTTTTATCTATGTGGAAAAAGATAATCACGCTGGAAAATGTACCGGTAAATTATGTAATGATTCTCATATTTTTTTCATACATGGCTTAGGTTTCGATGTATTTAAATAGTTTTTAACAATAGTTCAAGTTACGAACAATATTTAACAATAGTTTAATATTGTTCGTGACTTGGAGGTTTTCTGTGTCTGAATTAAAAGAGAAGTAGATGAGATGTAAGGGATCGAAGAAAATCATAGGTTGTAGTGTACTTTTATCTGCCTTATATTTACTCAACATGATGAATTTTTATCTATGTGGAAAAAGATAATCACGCTGGAAAATGTACTGAAATTATGTAATGATTCTTACATGGTTCATTTTCTAGTTTAATATTGTTCTGAATTAAAGAAAGAAGTAGATGAGATGTAAGGGATGGAAGAAAATCATAGGTTGTAGTGTATTTTTATCTGTCTTATATTTACTCAATATGATGAATTTTTATGCATGTGGAAAAGATAATCACGCTGGAAAATGTACCGGTAAATTATGTAATGATTCTTGTATTTTTCTAATACATGGTTTTTAGGTTTCAAAGTATTTAAATAATTTTTAACAATATTTCAAGTCCAGAACAATATTTAACAATAATTTAATATTGTTCGTGACTTGGAGGTTATTTTCTATGTTTGAAATAGAAGTAGATGAGATGTAAGAAATGAAAGAAAATTATAGGTTGTCGTGTATTTTTATCTATCTTTATATGTATTGAATATGATGAATTTTGATCTATATGGAAAAAAGATAATCATGCTGGAAAATATATTAGTAAATTATGTCATGTATTTTTTCCCACATGGTTTAGGTTTCGAAGTATTTATATTAAATTTGAAAAAAATTACAAAAAAAAAAAATCGTTTAAAAATAAAAATTATATAATTCCAAATGAAACATTAACTTTGCAGTTTTGCCATATGATGATCTTTAAATTGATCTTAATGTAAATTTGAAATTGTTATTTTTCAGAAATTTACAATAAAGCATTTAGTGTATGTGGGCAAAGTCTTTAATCATATATATTGCAAGTTGAAAATCAATCAATACAATATTTAAAGAAAGGGAGGTTTTGAAGGATAAGCTTTTTTTGATTAAATAAATAAAATTTAATTAATGAAAATTATTGGATTTCATGATAAGAATGAAGTAATTTCGTTTGTGACACAATTCCAGATTTATCTATGATAATATTTTTATTTTTCCTGACAAATATTATTGATAGAATCAAATTTATAAGTACGAGTCTAGTCTGAATAATAGTTAATTCCATCTTAGATAGATTTTATGTATATATATATATACATAGATTGATAGATAGATAGATTTTTAGGTAGACATATAGATAAATTGATAGATATAGATATATTAAAAACCGGTCAAATATGCAGTATAAATGACGAGTTTAGCTATTTTAATGTCCACTGTTCTATCAGCTATTACTATTCTTGTAAATTTGTTAATTTGTTTTTAAAAAAATCTTTTTTTATTATTATTCAGTAAGTAACATATAATTCTTATGTACAGACACACAGAATCTAAAAAAACGATCATTATATATTGGCTCATAAATATTCATTATATATAAACACATAGGGAACAAAAAAATAATCAAATTTCATAGTATAATAACAAACACTATTTAAAATGAATTAATTATTGTAAATAAAATATAATATTATGTATAAAAATTAATGCAAAAATATTTTCTTACATATTGTACAAATTTAAAAAAATAATAACTCATATGTTAATTGAGTCTCAAACAATTATCATTTTTAAATAAAAAAATGCTTCTAACGTTATTTTTTATTAATATGTCAGAAAAGCAAAATAAAGCAATGTGTTATAATTTTTTTTTAAAAGTAAGATAAATTATCTTTTATATTAAATATAAAGTGTGTAGCACAGCAATTTATTTGAAAACAAGACATATTTATAATTTTAACAAAAAAAAAGAAAGTTTAATCATTAAGATAAAATTTCTTCGTTTTCAAAAAATTTCAAGAAATATTTATCATATAAAGCAAAAAATAAATAAACTCCAATCTCATAGATTCCTTTAGAGTAGGGAGTTTTACGCCAGTAATATCCCATAATTCAATCCTCCCCCTTTTATCAGTGATAAAAGAAAGCAGATGCAAAATATTGTTGGTGTTAAACATCACTATTCCAAACATAACATGTTTTTTTTTTTTTTTTTGTTGAACAATACATCGATCAGTTTCGCCAACACCTGGCGTCCAATGAGGCACACGCCTCTATCATGTTCT
This sequence comes from Caerostris extrusa, assembly GCA_021605095.1. Taxonomy (NCBI): domain Eukaryota; kingdom Metazoa; phylum Arthropoda; class Arachnida; order Araneae; family Araneidae; genus Caerostris; species Caerostris extrusa. The sequence goes on along the minus strand of BPLR01000013.1, from coordinate 54,438 downwards.
TTGGCGCTTTTTTTTTTTTTTTTTTGGCGCGCAATTCGAAACCCCTTTAAACACATCTCGCCAATTTCTCAACTGCCATATAATAATGATGATTTATAGGTTGATTTTCCGGACTCATTTTTCGTAGTTGGTTAAAAACCAACAAGGAAGAAGTAAACAATTCTTTTTGTTGGAAAATGGGCTGGAAAAACAAAAGACGAAGTGGCCGTGGGAAGACAATATAATGCAGTGACAGATTCGAATTTAATGGTGCAGTTTGTTTTTCTTTTCTGAGGTGGCAGTAGTGTCAAAGACAGAAAACATGTTCTTCAGGATAAAATTTTTTAAAAGGAAAAATTAAATTTTAAAATAAATCAAAAAGTAAGGATTAAGAAAAAAACATTACATTGTTATACTTTTGGGGATTTTTTTGTGTCAATCAGTTTTTCTTTACATTACTTAAACTAAATAATATTATTGCTTAAATTAATTAATTACTTCTTTTTGTTACTTAAGTATGTTGATGCTACACAGAAGTTAATTTAAATGGTTCAGTTTCTTTTCTGGGGTAGCAATAATGACCAAAACAGAAATCGTGTTCTTCAGAATAAAATTTATTAAAAAAGAACGAATTAAATTTTAAAATAAATCAAATAGTAGAAATCAAGAAAAACATCACAGTGTTATGAATTATGGTATTTTTTTGTGTCAATCTATTTTATTTTATATTACTTAAATTAAAAGTACTGATGTTAATTTAAAGTATTTTATTTTTAGTATATATTTTTTTGTGTCTAATACTTTTGTAAGACATTATATTAAATTATCATTACATGCTAAATTCACTTTTTATAGAAATTTACGAAATTTTGTTCAACAAATCCTTTAGAGAACACTGAAAATATGGGAATCCTAAAGTGAAATAAAAAATTAATAAAAATTAAAAAATATTATTGTTAAATTTATTTAAATTTATAACGTTTGCATAATCATGCATTTTTTTTATTCTTTATCGTATGAAAAATAAAGACGTCCAGAAAATATAAAACAGTTTTGACTGGGAAATTAAAATTTCTATTAATGTTGTTTAATATATATTGTTATATTTTATTATTATGAAAGATTTTAAAGTATTTTAATTAAAACTGTTTATTTTTTTTGAATAGTTAGAAAAGTTGGGAGTTTTGTGTGTGATTAATTTATTTGTAAAATAGAGTGTTTTTATGGTGGAGTCTAAAATATTTTACTTCAATAAGAAATAAATATAAGATCCTTCTTATTAAATTGAAAAATGAAATGAGTATTTAATATATATTAGTATGCAAAAATACAACTTTATGAAGTTGTATTTTTGTTTTTAAAAGTTTCTTTTGAATATGTGTTCTTCTTAATTTTAATTAGTATAATTTATTTAGTTTTAATGTCAAACACAAGAAATTATTTAATTAAACTTTCAAGTAACTTTTATGTACATACTAGTATTTCATTTAATATTTTTTATATATTAAAATATATATTTATTTGTTTTAAGAAAACGGAAAAAATTTGGAAAATTTATATTTATTTTTAATATGTGACTTCTAATCTAAATATAATATACTACGGCGAAAATTATTGCCGGATTTACGAATCTTTACAATCTTTTAATTATAATAAGTCATTGACAACAACAACTGTTCTTACAAAATATACTGGTCCTAAATAACTTTGTATAATATTTGAAATAAATTTCTTTGCTATTTTCGAATCACTAAATACAATTTTTATATAAACAGATTAAGCCATTAATAACAATAACTATTTTTAAAAATATCCTGATCCTAAATAATTTTATATATTATTTTAAATAAATTACTTTATTATTTTCGAATCCTTAAATATAATTATTTATAATAGTATAAATATATTAAGCTGTTAACAACAATAATCGTTTTTAAAAATATACTGGTCCTAAATAACTTTTGTATAATATTTCAAATAAATTTCTTTGTTACTTTCGAATCGATAAATACGATTTTTTATAATATTATAAACATATTGAGCTGTTAACAACGATAACTGTTCTTACAAATATACTGGTCCTAAATAACTTTGTATAATATTTGAAATAAATTTCTTTGTTATTTTCGAATCCCCTTGTCATTTTAAAAATACAGTAATATTTAATAATATATTACAATATTGTTAAAATGTCATATTTTAAATGTTATATATTAAAATATCATAAAATGTTATATTTAGTAAAATAAATAAAACATAAAAAATAATAAATATTTTTTTTCATAATATAGTGTGTAAAAAATATATATGATAATTTGTACACAATATATTTTAAACATTTGTAGTAAATTTCCAATTCACGAGCATTGTAATAGTATTGCTTAAAACGAACTCTAACCTAGAAATTCTGCTGATGGAATACTTTCTATCGATCGTTTGCATTTACTCTCGCAGACGACTTTTTTTGTCGCGTGTGCTCGCTTCAAGTATAGTGAGGCTTCTAGAAAGTCAAATAAGGTGTGGAAAATTGGACGAACATCGCATATTGACAATCAGCGAAGACGGATATCATATAAGTGTCTTCGGGCAATCTTGCATACTGTCTTTTTATTTTTACTATTTCTATGTTTCAATCCAATCTTCTTCAGACAGGAGATGAGTTATATTTCAGAACAGAACGATCCATTTTTATGCTATATTATTCAGAGTCTTGGTCTATAACCAATGCAGGATATTTTGGTACATGTTCAGAAAAATAGTTTTTGTTTATTATTCTTGTCTGTCAGTTAATATCTAGTAAATATTCCACACATATAAAAAATTCTAACGTTCGAAGAAGTAAAAGTTGTTTTTAAAAGAAGAAAACATCTGCGGGTATGTTTATCTTAAAATAGCAATATTTGCATATGATTTAAGATAAATAAACATTTAACGAAAATATAGAATACTTTGTAGAAATCGTTTGCCGAGTCAATATTTTTTAGTCGCATCTTTTTAAATCAACAAAATAGAATTGGTCTGCAGAATTGAGCAGAATTTCTTTATCATTTTTGACAACCAATATGTTATGGAAAAAATAAATTTATTTTAGTAAAGTTTAAAAAAAGAAAAATAATGCAGATGAATATAAAAATGAAGACTCGCCTAACAAAGAAAGTCCATTGTAAAAAGTTAACCATTGTATTAAAAGACAAATGCTTTGTACTGTATGCCTATCACCTTAAGTGCATATATCAACTTCATTATTCTTTTATTATTGCTGGTTTTACATAACGAATGTTTTGTAACATTCTATATAATTCAATATTTGCCTTAAATCTGTTTTAACCAGGAACTATACAATATTGGATCGAAAATGTGTTTCCTATGCCTTTTTAAGCACGAGTCTTCCAAGCATTATCACAGACTTTTTATTTTACACACTAACACAGCAATAGTAAAATAGCCGATCATATGGACGCATAATTAGCGGATATACATCTGGGTTACGAAACTTTAGAGTGTAATGCTGCTGTTACTGTCGTATTCCCTGAAGAATACAAGTGGTGTTCCAGAATAATATGTGCTATGTTGATTGCCAACTCAGAGTATAAATCCTCTTCTGAGAGATGTTCCAGACAGTGTATGAAGGATGCAACAGCTGGGTAATCAAAGACATGATGAGGAGAAAGCTCGACATCAGGGAAATTGCCACATTTTGGTATTTTTTTAACACCATCAGCAGACATTTTCGTATTTTTGTGTGCTTCATCCTTAATGTTGTGAGAGTTGCAGCTGTTTTACTGTCGACATTTAGTTCTGTAATTTGGTATTTAGTTTTAATAATATTAGAAGGAATTATAAGTTTAGACTTTGCCAGGGCATTTGCCTCTGCAAGTGAAGAGGAATAGTAGTCTGATCCAGACTTCTGGCATTCTTTTCCAAAGAATCCATTAAATTCAAAAACCACATGAGCAGGGAGCCATTGAAGGATACACATTCTGTGCAAGCAGTGGATTTGTTCTAAAAGAGGTATAATGTTAAAGATCATACTTGAAAATTGTATTACTTGTTCAAGATCATACTTGAAAATTGTACTACTTGTTCAAGATCATACTTGAAAATTGTTCAAGATTATACTTGAAAATTGTACTACTTGTTCAAGATCATATTTATAAACCTATTTTATTAATTAGGGTACAATAACATTGTTACTCATATACAATGTGCTTTGTCATTGTCAGGTTGGCTGTATCGATATTTTCTTATTTTCCATATCGTGTAATACAAAAGTGGACCAGTTCTACTTAAAAAAGAACAAGTTGTGAGCAGAACGTAATTGCATTTCGTATTAAAAGATGTTTAACAAATTATCACAATTCTAAGGTTCATGAAAACATTTTTGTGGGGAAAAAAAGGGAAATATTTATAATTCCAAAATTTTGTAAAAGTTGTCATTTAGAATTTGCTTAGTGTAAACTATAAACTGATTTTAAATTTATATTTTGCTACAATTTTTTTAAACTGTACAAATAAATAAATCAAGAAATCTGTACTTAAAACTATCACATAACTCTAAAATATTATTATGGGTATCCGAAATTCAAACAAACAGTTTAGAAGTTTTTTCAGAATATTATTGGGGATTTTTTATTTATATCTCCATATAATTTATGATATCAATACAATAATCTTCGAAATCTTAATGGCGTGATAAAGTTCCGGTACATAAAAATTCCTTGATCTAAATGGATTTATTTTTGTACTTTCTTCTTTCTTACGGTGAATTTTTTTCTTTAAGCCGAAATTGTTTTATTAGAAAAAAAAGAAAGAAAGACCAAAACGTGCCGAGAAAAATCAAGAAAAGACAAACATCCAGAGAGAAAAAAGGGATTTTTCCCCTACTGGCTCTCACAATTTTCCCCAAATACATTCAAAATTAAATACACAGATTAAAGCACGGCAACACTTTTTTTTTGAACAATAAGAAAAACCCCGCCTGAAAGTAAAGAAAGTTGAACGAGTCACTTTAATTTCCGCATAAAAAGAGTGAAAAGAACCAGATACTCGATTGAACCTTATGATTCGTATCAAAATACCAAGATACTCCAACAAAAAAGAGAAAAGATCTCAAGTTTTCCAGTTTTTCCCTTCTTCTTCTTTTCCTTCCTTTTTCTTTTACCCCAACTCCAGTTTTTCTTTTTCTTTTTTTCTTCATCTTCCTTATTTCGGGTTTTTTACAGTCCTTCTTTTACCCCAAGCGTTTGATGAACTTCGTTGACGAATGCAAAACTATTCATGGAAGGCCATTTCCAGCCGGAACACGCAAGTGAGAGAGAACATCGTATTATTTTCTGTTACTTCTTCTTTTTTTCCCCTTTGGAAAAAGAAGAGATATGAAACGGGGGACGTCTACAAACGACATGACAGTAGATTTTGATACTCTTCAATATCCGTCACTTTATAGGCAAAATGATCAAAGAATATTTAAACATTAAAATTTTGTTGTCGAATGTTCAAATTTGATGATATTGGATCATAAGATCCAATATGATAACCGTAGATCCGATATTAGTCCAGTTGTAGAAGCGGTAGGTCAATATTAGAACTCCGATATTAGATCAATATTAGTCCGGTAGTAGAACAATAGGTTCAATATTAGAACTCAAATATTAGATCCAATATTAGTCCAGTAATAGAACAGTAGATCCAATATACCAACTATAATATTGGTCCTGCAGTAGAGCCGTAATATTAGTCCAATATTAGATCCAATATTAGCCAAGTATTAAACAGTAGGTCCAATATTAGTCCAGTAGTAGAATCGTAGATCCAATATTAGTCAGAAGTAGAACCGTAGGTCCAATATTACCCAAGTAGTAGAACCGTAGGTCCAATCCAATATAGAACCGTAGATCCAATATTAATAATCGTAGGTCCCAGTCTAATAGAATGTTTGAGCGTTGTGGGGGTAGTGTCATTCGCATCCGTAGCATATCTTCAAGCTACACATCTATTTTTTGTTACTTCTTTTTTCTCCCTCTGTAAAAGAAGAGATATGAAACGGGGGACGTCTACAAATGACGTGGAAGTAATATTTGATGCTCTTCAATATCTGTCACTTTATAGAAATATGAGCACATGATTTTTAAAAATTAAAATTTTGTTGCCCAATGTTCAGATTTTTAAAACATTGGATCATATGTAAAATATTATAGAGATGCATTTAATTTGAGTTATTTTACAACTATAGCAGCAGATATACAAGGTAATTATAATCACCCTGTATATCTTCTGCTATAGTTGTAAAATATCTCAAATTAAATGCATCTCATATAATATCACTATCTTAAAATCTCACTTTCAAAATGCTGTAAAAAAAAGAACCACTCGTCACAATGAGTTCAAATTTGAACTAAAGATATTTGAAGAAGGGGGGGAACGATATGGCATCAAAAAAAGTTCCAAAAATTTTCAACAATTTTCCCATCAATTTGGTATGGCCTTGCCGTGGTGGATGGACTTTCCATTAACAGTGTCACAACTATTATATGACTTGGAAATCATTTTTTTTCTGTCAAAAAAACCGAAACAATCAAGCACATTGAACCACCACAGTGGTCTAATGTGCAACTCATGCCAAATACGTTGTAATTTCGGTTCAAAATATCATTATCAGCCGAATTAACTTTTTATGCACCTTACAGCGCCATCTATTTGGAACATTTTTTGATGCCATACCATTTCGCCCTTCTTCAAGTATCTTCAGTTCAAATTTGAACGCATTGCGACGAGTGGTTCTTTTTTCACAGCATTTTGAAAGTGGCACTTTAATTATAATCATCCTGTATAATAGACTCACCACTAGAGATCTGTTCTAATATTAGATTTTTTTGTGCGTAATCATTTGCTTATAAATATATAAAAAAATTACTCTATTATTAGAATTTTTATATTATTATCCATAAAATATATGGGGGGATTGTTTGAGGGAGAGGAATTTTTCGTCTCCCCTGGCCACTTTCAGTTTTGGACATTTTCACTGAAATCTGAAATTTTTTGAAAAATCTCTGTTCAGAGGTTTTTTTTTTTTTTTTTTTTTTTTTTTTTTTTATTATTGTAAATAATGTTTTTTTCACAAAATAATTGAGTAATTATTAAATAATTTAGTAAAAAAATTAATTCTGAAAAAAAATTAAGTAAAAATGTTTTAAAAGATCGTCTGATGAAATAAATATATGGGTATTGTTTTATGGAGAGGGGATTTTTTTTTTGTATCCTTGATCTTGGATTTTTGTATCCTTTTTTCAGTTTTGTACATTTTCCCTCATATTTGTAATGTTTTTAAACCTCTTTCACGAGTTTTTATACATAATATTTATTTACAAAATAAATATTAAATAATTTAGTAAAAAAATTAATGATAAATGCTTTAAAAGATCGTCTGGTGACTTTTATTTCAAAATGAAGCAACTTTATTTCAAAATGAAAACGAGATTTTTGAAGAAAAAAATCGTTTGAAATCTATATATATTTACTTTTAAGATTGCTGTGATGCGTTTTTGTTCTTGCATCAAATTCTAAATTTCATGGGTAACTTGTATATTAGGCTCATCTAATTTTAATTTTTCGTTGTTGAAAATTAAAATCTTTATTTATAATAGGCTTTTTAATATATATGAAAACGCATTTTGATTTTTTGTTATATTTAAATTCTTAAATAAAATCTATTAGGTTATCCCTTCTAGTAATTATAATAAATTAATTTTAATTTTTATAAGTTTAAGGAAAATTATTTAATTTAGAAATAAATCGATATAAATAAATAAATTAAAATAAATAAAAAAAATAATTAATAATTAATTGAAATAAATAAAAATAAATTTAAAAATAATTAATAATTAATTAAAATAAACAAAAAATAAATAAAAAAATAATTAATAATAAATTAAAATAAAAAAAAAAATAATTAATAATAAATTAAAATAAATATATAAATAAAATGAAATACAATTTTTTTTTTTTTTTTTTTTTTTTTTTGTAAAAAAAATTTTAAAACAGATTTTCTTTGAAGTCGATTTTTATATAAACCCTAAAATTCGATTCAAGTCGATTTTTATAGAAGAAAATAAATAAAAAGATGAAAATTTTTTTCATGAATTTTATTTATTTATTTATTTTGCTACTTTTTGTCTGAAATGTAAAATTGGATTTTGTCCAGTAAAATATAAAAGCAAACAAAAAAAAAAGTATCGTTTCCGTCAGTTTGGTGATTTCTAGGATGAAGGTAATATATTCCCCCAGTATTTTCTCACCCTTTTAAATACATCGATATGATTTTCCGCTGGAAATTTTCCCTTTGTAATCTGTTTTAAATCAAGTGTAGTATGCATATCCGAACGAGAAATAGGACCTGATTTGCAATATCGATTCTTTGCAAAGCAGAAAAGTTTCATCGATTTAATTAGACTGTTTGCACCTGCGCGTTGATGACGTATTCGATTTCCATTCGAAACGAAAAAGTTATTTCATAAAGGCGGGAGAAATTTTGATTAAAAATTGTTGTTTAGAGTTGAAAGATATTCGAAAATATTTGCATTTTTTTTGTTCCATTTTTTTGTTTATAAAAATGTATATTCTTTTTTTTATTTTTCATATAACTTTTTTATAATCTTTGTACTTGTTATTACAGTGTAATTATTTGAATATATTTTCAATATGGCGACGAATCAATTTTTTTGTGAAATCGTTTGCTTTTATTTTCTTTTTCAAATTAATTTTTTTAGTCTTTTCATTACATTTCTGATAAACAAATATCTATATGCATTTATATTTTATGCAATTATTAATATTTTTTGAAACAATATTTTTAATTATAATCATGTATATAATATATTTTTAAAAATAAATCAAAATAAAATCATGTGATAATAAATGTATATTTTTTTTTATATTTATCGTATAATTCGTTTCACTAATCTTTGTATTTGTTATTTCTTTGTAATTATTTGAACAATATTTTCAATGTGGTGGATAATCAATTTTTTTGTGAAATCATTTACTTTCATTTTTTTTTCCAAATGAATTTTTTTTCAGACTTTTATTGCATTTCTGATGAACAGATATTCAACTTCATTTATTTTTTTACACATTTATTAATATTTTATTGAAACAATATTTTTAAAATAGATAAAAATGATAATTTAATTATAAAAAAAAAAAGATTGAAAGATATAATATTAAAAACATTTATTGTTGAAAGTAAAAATGACAATTAATTATTTCAAAAACTATGGAATTAGAGTTCAAGATTTTTCATCTTGGCTTGATTTACACAGACAAAAGGTGGTTGAGTCAACTACAGCAACATTCAAATAATTTAAATTTACCTTTATAAATTAAATAAAACGCATAGCAATGTTAGTATTATATTTTGATATAAATACCATATACATTATTATTGAAAATTGAGAAAAAATTTTTAAAAATATGTCTGACGTATTTTTGCTGTGAATTATTTGAACAGTGTTTTCAATATGGTGAATAATCACTTTTTTGTGAAATCATTTGCTTTAATTTTTTTTTCCAAAGTAATTTTTTTTGTTAGACTTTTCATTGAATTTCTGATAAACAAATATTCAACTGTGTTTATTTTTGATATAATTACTATTATTTTTAAGCAATAATTTTAAAATAGATAATTTAATTATAAAAAAATAAAAATGTAACATTGGAAAGATAAAATATGAAAAAAAAACGTTTTATTATTACAAATAATGACAATAATCAATTGTTTCAAAGACGATGGACGTATTAAAAATGATTTTTTTTTTTCATTGCGTACATTACAAGCAAAACGGGTTGGCTAAATTACATTAGCATTGAAATAATTATCTAAATAATTCATTGTAATAAGTTTTCAATTATTTACAGTGAAAACCTTTTTGTAAGTTAAAAAACCACTTTCATTTATTATAAACCACTGCCTGAATTGCCATAAATGCAAAATTAAAAATTGTCTAACAAAGCTATTTTTAACTAAATTCTAAATTTTGGATTTATGCTTCTTTAATAAAAGGGACCATATATTTATTTAGCAGAAAATACAATATAAATAAAAACGCCCTTAAAGATATAAAACAACAGAAAAAAATCATTTATCGAAAGATTTGTGAGCTAAAAATAACAAATTTTCAATTTGTTTTGATTTTTCTTCCGTTGATAAAATAATAAAAATGATAGAGTGAAATTGTGTATTTTCTAAACGTAATAGAATAACAAATTTATGTTACTTTCTTAGAAAAGTTGCGTATTGCCAACTATATTTTTATTTTTATTTTTGGAAAGAATATAGTATTGAATATTATTATTTCAATTTGGAATGGAAACCATTGGATATTGAAACTGATACAATTTAAACATAAAATACATTTCCGATAATATGAATTTTTGTTACATATTTTTTGATAACGATAACAGAAAAAAATTTGTTTTTGAATTTAATTTTATTGTAGAATTTATTTGTATATATTTTATATTTTGAAAATATTTTTGTAAAATTATGCAACTTATTTCATAAAGAAAGTAAATATGTTGAACTTAGCCTTAATTTTAGTATCGTAGAAAATTTGTTAGGTATTTTAAATCTTTTAAAACTATTTGAATAACAATGTTTCATAAATAAATAAAAATTAAAGGTTATAAAATTTTTTGAAATTTTTTCTTATTTCACTCGTTGGTTTCAATAAGAGATTATTTCTTTAATATTATCTTCATTACCCTGTTTATTAAAGTACAAAATTAATATTTCTATTTGAAAACTTGAAAAACTAACTAATTGTATTATTATTTTAATGTAGGGGGTTCATTTTTATTCTGAGATAGAGAAATTCTTTTTTTTTTTTTCTTTGAAATTACCATAAAGTAGTATATATATATATATGTATATAGTAGTAAAATATTCACAATAATATTATATTAAAATCAAAGTTAATTGTTTCTTTCCCGGTTCACCCCGGCCACCCTGTTCTAAAAGGAACAAATAGTTATGGAGAATATCTCCTGTCCTTTTCGTACTGTGACCTGAGAGCAAGTTGGCTAGCGCTCTGGCGCCTTGTTAGGTTCAAATCCTGGCGGTGCCATGCATGTTTGTTAGTAGTTCGGAATCCAGGTTAAACAATAGATCCCGATCTAATTAGTCTAAAGTGCACAAAAATGACTTTTAGAGCTACAAACCTTTTCGTATTGGAGTTGGCGCTGTATCTGTTATTGAAGAAAAAATTCGTTGTCGGCTTATACACAAACAAGGACTGTAAATATTTATTGAAACATTACAGAATTGCGAATCTTTTAAATTAACTAAACATGTTCATAGATTACATCAAATTCATAAGAACAAATTATTTTAAAAATGAATCAATAATCCGTTATTTCATCGTCTTTCGTTACTTTGCATTTTACTGGTCCATGTCCTTACCATTCCAATTAAGTTAACTAGGAAGTATCCGAACCTTATTGGAATAATCGAAAATGCTAAGAATTTTCATCCCAAGCCTGAAAGGAGCTGGAGAATTAATGTAAATTGGAAAGAACCACATTCTAACTATTACACTTTGAATAGTTTGGCGCGAATTAATTGTTTGCACGAAACACAAAGTATATGCATGTCAAAGGGTATTCTAAAGATACTATATGTTTAGAGGTGTTAAAAGGCGGGTAAATCTTTCACCAATGTAAACCTTTAGCTAATGAACGAAAACTTCAGTTTTGCACAAAACGAAAGTTCCTCGCTTTTGTTCAGCGTGTTCTTTGTAGTTACAATCTTGATTTTAATTTTCTCTTTTGATATCCTTTACTGTAGCGGTAATTCTGTCATTTTAACTATTGGTTAACTATTCTGTTAACTTCATTTGGTTATTTACGTTTATTACCATATTCAATGCTATATTGATTTTTCCCATTTCTTTCTACTAATTTTGTATTTAAAAGCAGATAAGGCATTTATAATATCTAGGCATTTATAATTGGCGACTTTGGCTGATAAATCGTGACACAGTCGATGATAGCCAAAAATATTGGTATGTATCTAAAGGAAGTTATCAAGGAAGGAAAACAAAAATTAATCGCACTGGTAGGGAGTAATGTCTACTCGAATTCAGTCCTAATTTTCATAAAGGAAACATTTTTTTTTTTTTGTTTTTTTAAATAATTGTCTCGATTATTTATAGAAAAGGACATGTTACTGTATTCCTTCGATAACTATTGGTGAAAGCAATGAATTTCTTATAATTAGTTAGTACTTTGTTTGGTCTTCTTATGTTAAACACAAATTAAGTATATTGCTTATATTCATATATAAAAAATTCATATATAAAATCCATTATAAGAAATTCATATATAAAATCTATTATAAGAAATTCATATATAAAATCCATTATAAGAAATTCATTATATAAAAAAATCCATTATAAGAAATTCCTATATAAAATCATTATAAATTCATTATAAGAAATTCATATATAAAATCAATTATAAGAAATTCATATATAAAATCCATTATAAGAAATTCATATATAAAATCCATTATAAGAAATTCATATATAAAATCCATTATAAGAAATTCATATGTAAAATCCATTATAAGAAATTCCTATATAAAAATCCATTATAAGAAATTCCTATATAAAATCCATTATAAGAAATTCCTATATAAAATCCATTATAAGAAATTCATATATAAAATCCATTATAAGAAATTCATATATAAAATCCATTATAAGAAATTTATATATAAAATTCTTATATACAAATTATACATAAAATCCATTATAAGAATTTCATACATGAAATCCATTATTTTGAAATTCATGTATAAAATCCATTATAAGAAATTCATGTATAAAATACAGTATAAGAAATTCATACACGGAATCCATTATTTTAAAAATTCCTGTATAAAATTCGTTTCCTATGAAAATTCAAATTTTTACATACTTACCATAAACATATTGTTGGAAAATCTATTTTACTTTTATTTGTATATTAAATAAGCATACCATATGCGATATACCTAATATTGTATCATTGATCGCAAAAAAAATGTGGCATAATAGAGTTCGAATAATCCATACGTTTACCTGACAATTTCCACCTCTATCACTATATTAATCGTAATTATTTATCTTCTATCCTCTGTTCTAAAATTATGATTAAATAATAGGAAGACGATTCCATTTATTATTTAAATCATCATTATAACAGCCTTTGATTTGAAATAACATTATTTTGTCATAAGCACCTCTATGCGAAAATACGATATTTTGATGATAATTACTAAATACCGAAAACGTTTGTTATTATTAAAAATATTTTCATATCCAATGTTGTTCTAATAAATCACATTTACGTTTGATGAGTAATGTCCAATCTCAGTATTATTGTTATTTTTATAACTATGTTATTTTTATATCTATGTTAACTTTTGTTATTTTAAGAAATAATTGATAAGTATTTTTTCTTGCATATTTAAATATAACTGACTGGGTCTTTTGTGTGGCACTATACAATTGTTTTTCCAAATATTGTAATATGTAAATCACCCCTATCAGAGGCAACCAGTTTATTTAGTAAAAATAATGCAGTAATGCTATAAAATATTTGCATCATTTTTTATTAAACTCAAGATCAAAAATTTGCTTAATCTTATTATAGTTTTGTTATTGGCATCAATTATAATTTAAAAAAAATTATTTGTATATTTTAAGAAAAATAAAAATATTAAAATTATAAATCATTAATTATTAATATTATTAATTATTCTTATGAGTATTTATATTAATAATTATTATTATAATTATTAATATTAAAATATGGAATTCTAGTGAAATGAAAATTGTTTTCTCAACTAAATTTTTAAACTTGTTGATGGTTTTAATTAAAAGCAAATGCAAATAAAAAATAAATGTAAATATTTAATTAAAAACAAAATTTAATTAAGCACGCCGTAACAACTTTTTAAAAAGTATAATGTGTATTTTTAAGTTTCATAAAGAAATTTAGTGATTTTCAATTATGTTTTGTTATTAAAAAACAAAATATTCTTTTTGTAAACTATGATATACTATCTTATTTAATTGGAAGGAGTATAATTGATAAGTATTTTTTTCTTTCTTAATTATAACTGGCTGAGTCTTTTTTTGTTCAACACTACACAATTGTTTTTAAATATTGTAATATGGAGATCACCCCTTATAGAAGTTTAATTAGCAAAAAAATAAGGAAGTAATGCTATGAAATATTTACATCATTTTTTATTAAACTCATAATCAAAAAAAATGTACTTAATCTTATTATAGTTTTGTTACTGACATCAGTTACAATTTTTTTAAATTTATTTATATATTTTAAGAAATAATAAAAATATTAAAATTATAAATCATTAGTTATTAATATTAAGAAATATTATTATAATAATTAATATTAAAATACGGAATTCTACTGAAATAAAAGTCGTTTTCTCAACCAAAAGTTTATTAAACTTGTAATATGGAGATCACCACTTATTAGAGAAAACCAGTTTAATTAATTAAAAAAAATTATAAAAAATGCTATAAAATATTTTCATCATTTCATTAAATTCATATTAAAAAAAAATTATAGTTTTATTGCTGACATCAGTGACATTTTTTTTTTTTTTTTTAATATTTATATGTTTTAAGAAATTATAAAAATAGAATAAAACACAAAATAGTTTACTTTCACAAAATATTTTTTTTTTCCGTATTTATTTAAGAAGTATAAATGTCAAACATAATTAGAATCGATTTTAATTGATGTTCATTTACTGTTAAATAAGCATGTGTGTCTCTATGTGTCTGTATGTCTTTTCATTATCAATACCTTCCCTTCTTTTAAATGTGTCTTTGCATGCCTTTGTCTGTGGCGTCCTCTTACAGCATTTCTCTTTTCCTACTTATAATGGGGATGAAAAAAATCCTCTCAAACGAACTGAGAACTTCCACCAGTCTCTTTCTTTCACTGCCTCTCTTTCTGAAAAACTTTTTCTCTCCTCACTTCTCTTTCAAATAAATTCTTAATGGAATCAAATTAGTAATGAATTATTTAGTATTTAAAATATGCCATGTTAACTTAACATATGTGGAAAGAAAATTTAATTAAATTGTACAATACCATACCAAATATACATACATAATTCGGTTTGCGGTTAATATTTTTCAAAATGCAATTAATATTTAAATACAAATCCAAGATTACTGTTGTTTATACAAAAACAAAATTAAATACTAAATATTTTAATAAATTTAAAACATTTCCAAAACGGAAAATCTTGTTCAGACTAAGATATTAAAAGCTTTTTTAAAAATTTGACTTACCGTGGATTATCAGAAATGATGTCCATATGTATTATATCATCATACTAAATGAATAAAATTAAAATAATTATTTAAATTTCATACAAAACATAATAAATGTTTAAATTAAAATACTTATGGTAATTAAAGTTTTTAAATAATTAATAGTTAAATTTAATTTTATAGTTAACTTTAATCTCAAAGATGCATTTAAGCGTCTAAATGAATCAAAAATTTAGGAACAATTTTAATTCAAGTCAATATATTTTTAGTAAGAGGGGAAAAAAAATATTAGCTTTTTTTTTTTTTAAATGACTAAATTGACAAAAAAAAAAAAAAAAAATTCATTGACCCCATTAACTAATTTAAATAATTCGAAAGTTTTATCGTAAAACCCCAGAAAAATGTAATCTTTAAAGAAATATTAGAAATCCAACTAAGGCATTTCAGCCATTAAGGTTTTTTTCTACGGAATTCTCAGCAATATTGACAAAATTCAATAGTGGAAGCAATTTCACTGTATCACCACATTGCAAGTTTAAGAATTGCCCTGTTTTTGGAAACTGCTGTTAAAATTCCTACATCTTGCCTAAACGTTAATAATAATAATAATAATTGACTGCATCAGTTTTACCTTACTTATTCGCCACTTATACACAATGGACTCAAATCAATCAGACAAGTCGGCAACTTTTATATTTGCAATTTGATGCTATAATTACTATGCATCCAAATTATAAACACTACACATTTTTAAAGTAAAAGCCAAAACACATTGCACAATACCAAAAATACCAATGTATTGATCAACCTTATATCATTTACACATAGTATTCTTTATATTAATATCAAACAATGTTCATTTGGCTCCGATTCCTAAATCTTTTTTTGTTTTTTTTTTCGTTTTTGGCAGAACCCCCTCAGATACTGGTGGGAGTTGCCGGTTCTTCCCTGGACTTACCCTGCAACATCACCGCCCCAACCCCTGACGACTCCGTGGCCCTGGTCCTCTGGTACAAGGACGAATCCACGACTCCCCTGTACAGTCTGGACGCTCGCAGGGGTCTGTTAGACCAGGCGAGACACGCGGCCAGCGATCTGCTCAATAACCGGGCCTATCTCAGCATCACACATAGGCCTTCGACGCTTAAGTTGAAGCCATTGTTAGAGGAAGATGAAGGCCAGTACAGGTGTAGAGTGGATTTCAGAAAAGCCAGGACGAGGAATTTTGATGTGATTTTGACAGTTGTTGGTAGGTAGATTTTATTTGGTGTGACTGTATTGTTTGGATGGACATTAAATTGTAATCTTCTAATGTTATACTTACTAAAAATTAGCTAAAGGCATGAAATTCCAGTTTTTAATTCCATGTTTAGTTCTTTAAGTCACACATACTTATTCCTAAGATTTATTTAATAGTGCAAACGTATAAACATAACTATGTTTTCAGTGACATGTAGAGTGGTGCTATATCATATTAACTTTAGTGTTACCGTTAAAAAATTTATGTTAATAGAGTATTACCATTACCATCATGGTAATAGAGTGTCACCATTTTTCTCTTTTAAACTCCAACTTAGTTATTTCAGCCATTAAGGCTAGTCATTCATCCTCATACTTGAGAATAAGTATGAGGATGAAGGACTCATTCAAGATTCATTTGATTGTCAAGCATTCAGACTGCCAAGATTCATTTATTAGTACCATAGGCATAACTATTTTTTCAATGATATGTAAAAGTGATGCTGTACCATATTACCTTTAGCGTTAAAATTAAAAAGTGTATCTTGATAGAGAAATACCATTACCATCATGCTAATAGATGAACCATTTTTCTCTTTTAAAATCCAACTTAGTTAATTCAGCCATTAAGGCCAGTCATTCATCCTCATACTTATTCCTAAGATTCATTTATTAGTGCCAAAAGCATAAATATAATTATGATGATGATATGTAGAATGGTGTGGGAATTTTAAAAGTGAAAAATTGTAACACTCTATTACCAGGGTGGTAATGGTTACAATTTTTCTCTTTTAAAATTCAACATAGTTATTTCAGCCATTAAGGCTAGCTATTCATCCAAATTTATATTCTTTAAATACAAGAAAACGAGTAGTTAGCGCCAGAGAGTTAGACACTCTGCCATTCAGGCCTACATCATTTTTTTAAATTTAATATAAAAAAAAAAGATAATTTTACATGAAATCCTCGATGTATTGAAGTGGTTTCACACGAATAGTAATAAATATGCAATAGACTAGGACTATTGTTAAAAATCTTAATTATTTTAAAAACTGATTTATCTATTAAGAGATTTGAAGTCTATTATACGTAATTTTCGATAATTATGTATAGCTAATAAATGTTTACTTGGAAAACTGCATGCTCAAAATGACTCTAGTTCTTATTCTATACTCACACAACTCCATATGATCTAATCTTGCACGAAATAGAAGCGTACAAATCCAGTTATTTAAATAACTGATACATATCTATTAAGAGATTTAAAGTAGACTATAATTTTCGATTATTAGGTATCCCTAATAAATGTTTACTTAGAAAATTGCATGATCAGAATAACTTAGTTATGACTGATTGACTCTAGTTCTTATTCTATACTCACACAACTCCATATGCTCTAATACTTCACTAAACAGAAGCGTATGAATCCAGTTCATCGCAGAATTCATTCTCTCAAAATCGCTAAATGAAGCTCACCCAACTGATACATTCAAAGAACTCACCATCTTGCTCTGCCGGACTGATCCTCTTTTAATCAGAAAGCTTTCAAATCCCGGACGCTCGTCATTATCCCCGTCGATAAACTCTCCCGGATTCTCTTGCAAAGCCCTCTATCCAGTGCATGGGACTCCAATCCGGACCCCGGAATAATTGATAAGAGCCGGTCTGTTGCGATTGATGGCGGAGAGCTGTTGACACAGGCAGTGCCGGACGCAGGACCGGACTTTAATTAGCCGCCAACTACAGCCGCCTGATTTTGGACCATTACTCTATACAATTACAGCAATCGGATGCCCCAGCCAGCTCGGACTCTAATGGCCGCTGAGCACCTAGTTATTTCGCCATACTTCATCTGAATCTTGTACCATCCACTCTTTGAGCTATTCAGGCTTGGGCTTGCTGCGTTCCAGCAGGGTGGCTTTTATGAGAATACTAAATGAAATTGTTGATGTAAATTTTATTACGTAAAGAGACCAAATTATGAAGTTATGTCAGTATTATTTTGTTAGAATACTAAGAAAAATCTTTTTGTCCACTCTTTTGAACTATTCAGGAGATCTGCTGGATTTGTGTCATTTTGGCAAGATGGCTTTTTGTGAGAATTCTAAATGAACAGTTGACGTAACTTTTATTACGTAGAGCGACTAAGTTATGAAGTCATGTTAATATTATTACTGTAAAAATTAATGAAAAACTATTTTTTTACAATATGCTGTATAAACAGCCCGATTTGTTGAAATTTGTAGGTAGAATGCGAATTTGAAATTAAAAAAATTGAATTGCTTCATAATTGCTTTTAATATTAGTTAAAATAAAAAGATAATTCGAATCTTTCGTCTGAATATACTTCATATGAATCTTGTACCATCCACTCTTTGAGCTATTCTGGACAAAATCGGCTTGGATGTGTGGCATTCCAGCAGGATGGCTTTATGAGATTCGTAAATGAAATTGTTGGCGTAAGTTTATATTTTGTAGATAAAAATTTAATTCGATAATAATATAAAAGATAATAAAATCTTTCATACATAATAAATATAATATAATAAATATACTTCATCTGAATCTTGCACCATCCACTCTTTGTGCTATGGCTTTTAATATTATATAATTAAATTCATGATTTTATTAGAATTCTGAATGGAATTGTTGACGCAGATTTTATTAAGTAAAACGACTAAGTTATGAAGTTACTTATATCAATATTATTTTTTGTGTAAAGTTAGAAAGTTAAGGAAAAAATAATTTTTTTTTAACGATATGTTTTTAAGGGGCTCGATTCGTTGAAATAATTAAGCAAAAAGCGAATTTGAAATTCAAAAAGTTTAATTGCTACATAATCATTTTTAATATTAGTTGAAATAGAAAAAGATAATTCGAATCTTTCATCTGAATTTACTTCATCTGAAATACTTCATCTGAATCTTGCATCATCCACTCTTTAAGCTATTCAGGCAAATCTGCTTGGACTTGCTGCATTCTGGCAAGATGACTTTTATGAGAATAATAAATGAAATTGTTGACGCAAATTTTATTACTTAAAGCGATTAAAGTCATCAAGTTATGACAGAACTATTTTGTGTAGCACTAAAAAGTTAAGAAAAAAATTTTTTTTTTTTTTGTAATATGTTTTATAAGGGGGCCCGATTCGTTGAAATCTTTAAGCAAAAAGGGAATTTGGGATTCAAAAAAATTGAATTGCTACATAATAGTTTTTAATATTAGTTGATATAAAAAAAGATAATTCGTATGTTTCATCTGAATATATTTCATCTGAATCTTGCACCATCTACTCTTTTGAGCTATTCAGGCAAATCTGCGTGGATTTGTTGCATTTCAGCAGGATGGTTTTTATGAGAATACTAAATGAAATTGTTGACGTAAATTTTATTATGTAAAAGGACTAAGTTATAAAAAGTTAAGTCAGTATTATTTTGTGTAATGTTAAAGAATTAAGAAAAACTATTTTTATTTTGCAATATGTTTTATAAGGTGGCCTGATTCATTGAAGTCTTTAAGCAAGGAGGGAATTTGAAGTAAAAAAAAAACATTTTCTTTAATTAAAAACCAAGCAAATTTAACTATAATTTACTTCACACAGCTCTTTATTACCTGAACTTTTATGACAGCAAAATTTCACGTCTCGTGTAACTGTTCGTCGCTTTCCTTTGCTGTATTTTTCTCAGTACACTGTTCATGCGCCGCATTTATATTTGCATGAAATTTTAAAAAGAATAAATTTGATGATACAATGAAATGATTTAGTAATGCATACACATTTTCCCAAAAAACAAACAAACTCTAAGCCATTTTTATACCGTCACCGTTAATTAAAAAGGAAAATGAAAGGAAATTTAACTATAATTTACTTCATACAGCTCTTTATTACCAAAACTTTTATCACAGCAAAATTTCCTGTCTCGTTTAACTGTTCGTCGCTTTATTTTCTACGATCCCATTAGTAATTCCCACTTTCAGATAGTGCATTAACCGTATCTTCAGCACCGAGCGAGGTAAGATCTTGATGAATCCGGCCAAAGTGCTACAAAATCAAGGAAGTGCGTCCATTTAACCCTTCCTTTTCCCCCAGTGTTCGGGTTCGTGTTTACGAGATGAGAAATTAAAGCGATATCAGTCCGTCCTGCCTTTTCCAGGGGTTAATTGACCGAAACTGCGAAGGCCTCCTTATCTAAAAATTTCTGTTTACGACTTCATGAAGTCTCGCAGAAGTGTTGGAAGAATGGCAGGGTGCTGTTAAGTATGGTAATTGAATTCTGGGCGAAGGAGATCTTGAAAGACAAAGAGAGTTACGGAGTGGGCGTTTTACGTAATTCATATTTGAGCAAGGTATTGAGGGATTGTTTAAAATGGTTTGTCTATGTATAGAATAGAGGGTAATTAGGAGTAAATTTTAACAATGTTTAACGTTTAATTAATTTTCAGACAATCAATATATAATTCATACTTATTCAATGTGTTGCGATATTGTTAGTAAAATTGTGTTATTAATTCTGAGGTTTTGTTTGATTAGTCGCTCTACGGTCGTCTTGTGAATACGACGGCTAAACAGATAGACATACAGTTTAACGTGGTTTCCGAACCACAACAAACTGTAAATCTGTCTGGTAAGAACCCATCGGTAAACTCTTCGTGGCATGTATATGTGGAAAAGGTGTCTTCTACGAGGTTCAACAAAAAATGTGGCAAAAATGATGGATTAAGTAAATTTTTAATAGTTTATTAATTAAAACAATGCACTATTTATAGTAATTCATAATTATGTGAAATGATCCTTAAAAAAGAAGAACCGGAAGGCAATATTCTCTCCTCATACCTCTCGATGGGTTTTTTGGGGCATATATAAGTGGAGGGAGATGATGGTTCAATAAAAAAGCTTCAAAAATGGATGACCATAGCAGAATCTATAAGGCCACCATTAGGAAAAGAAGATAAAATCAACTATGAATAAAATTATTAAAAAAAAACTTCTTCACTTCTGTATTATTTCTTAGAACACTGATTATTCACCGTATTTAAATTTGCATGTAATTTTAAAGAGAATATATTTGATGATACTATGTAAATTATTTAGTAATGTATACAAATTTTTCTATGAAACCCCGAAGACATTTTATACCATTTCCTTTTAAATGAAAACCAAGGAAATTTAACTATAATTTACTTTACAGCTCTTTATTACCAGAACTTTTAGCACAGCCAGAATTTCCTGTCTCGTTTAACTGTTCGTCGCTTTATTTTCTGCGATCTCATTAGTAATTCCCACTTTCAGATAGTGCATTAACCATATCTTCAGCACCGAGCGAGGTAAGATCTTGATGAATCCGGCCAAAGTGCTGCTAAATCTAGGAAGTGCGTTCATTTAACCCTTCCTTTTCCCTTCTGTGTTCGGGTTCGTGTTTACGAGATGAGAAATTAAAGGCGATATCAACCCGTCTTGCCTTTTTCCAGGGTTAATTGACCGAAACTGCGAAGGCCCCCTGAAAAGGCCTTATCTGAAAATTTCTGTTTACGACTTCACGAAGTCTCGCAGAAGTGTTGGAAGAATGGCACGGCGCTGTTAAGTATGGTGATTGAATTCGGGGCGAAGTAGATCTTGAGAGACAAAGAGCGTTACGGAGCGGGCGTTTTACGTAATTCATATTTGAGCAAGGTATTGAGGGATTGTTTAAAATGGTTTGTATATATATATATATATAGAATAGATGGTAATTTAGGGTAAAATTAAGCAATGTTTCCCGTTTAATTAATTTTCGAACTATCAATATTTAATGCGTATTTATTCAAGGTGTGACGATATTGTTATTAAAATTGTGTTAATAATTCTGAGGTTTGATTTGGCTACTCGTAGCCTATTGGTGGACATTTCTTGGCATATATGCAGCAGGTGTCCCCACAGAAGTTTAAAAAATTTCTGCAAGAAATGAACGGATTAAATTAATTTTTAATAGCGTATTTAGTAAAACAATACTTAGTAATATGAATTCACAATTACAGAAAATCACCTCTAAAAAAGTAATTCCGGAAGGCAATATTCTATCCTCATTGGACATTGATGAGTCTTCTTGGTGACTTACATAAGGGAGCAGTTGATGGTTCAATAAAAAAAAAACCGCAGAAAATGGATGGTCACAAAATAATCTATAAGGCCATAAAATAAATTAAAGCAACCACGAATAAAATAATTAAAAAATACTTCTTTAGTACTGTATTATTTACCAAGAACACTGATGATACAATGTAAATGATTTGGTGAAGTATACAAATTTTTCTATGAGATCCCAAAGACATTTTATACCATTTCCTTTAACTAAAAAGCAAGGAAATTTAACTATAATTTACTTCACACAGCTCTTGATTACCAGAACTTTTATCACAGCAAAAATTTCCTGTCTCCTTTAACTGTTCGTCGCTTTATTTTCTGCGATCCCATTAGTAATTCCCACTTTCAGATAGTGCATCAACCGTAAATTCAGCACCGAGCGAGGTAAGATCTTGATGAATCCGGCGAAAGTGCTACTAAATCAAGGAAGTGCGTCCATTTAACCCCCCTTTCCCCAGTGTTCGGGTTCGTGTTTACGAGATGAGAAATTAAAAAGCGATATCAGTCCGTCTTGCCTTTTCCAGGGGTTAATTGACCGTAACTGCGAAGGCCCCCTTATCTGAAAATTTCTGTTTACGACTTCATGAAGTCTCGCAGAAGTGTTGGAAGAATGGCGTTAAGTATGGTAATTGAATTCGGGGCGAAGAAGATCTTGAATAGACAAAGAGCGTTACGGAGTAGGCGTTTTCCGTAATTCATATTTGAGCAAGGTATTGAGGGATTGTTTAAAATGGTTTCTATATGTAACGAATAGATGGTAATTCTGGATAAATTTGAACAATGTTTCAAGTTTAATTAATTTTCTAGCAATCAATATATAATTCATATTTATTCAAAGTGTTAAGATATTGTTAGTAAAATTGTGTTAATAATTCTGAGGTTTGGTTTGGTTAGTCGCTCCAGGTAATCTTGTGAACACGAATTTAGGAGGGCTAAGCTGACCAGGACTTACAGTTTAAAGAACCACTACAAAATTCTAATGAAAGATTTCGTTTCACTACAAATTTTCATGGCACGGCTACTCCGTCTACCATGTCTATTCTGAGGAAAAATGGTCTGTAGACTGTTGGTGTTTGAATACATTTAAAAAAAAAATTAAATAAATAAAAAAAATATTTAATGTTGTTCATATTTGTCCAAGGGGTTTAGGGTTGATGGTAATGCAGAATAAAAATGCAACAATATTTTTCTGCTGATTACTTAATTTTCAGGCAACCAACATTCTAATGTATGCTTATTCAAGTTGTTGCAAATTTTTCAACTGTGTTTCAATTCAAGTTGTTGCAAGATTTTTAGTCAAACTCTATTGCATTTTTTTGGGAATATTGATTTATTTATTATAGCTAAAACACAATTATAATGATATAAAAAAAAAAAACTCAGAAGAAGAATATTCACATTTGAGCGAAGCACTGGTGATTTTTAAATGATATAGATATGATAAGAATCGGATAAATTCATGAATGTTTCACTGTTATCAAATTCTCAGACTACTAATTTTTAATACATACGTTTTCAAGATGTTGCAAGTTTAAGCAAAAAATACTTTAACCCGTCTGGTACAAAATATTTTCAACAGGAGCGATTTAAATATCTCAAAGAATGACGTGGGTTCAGAGTATATGTTTTATGTAATTTGTATTGGAGATTTTTAAGAGGGTATAGATATGTTTATAATTGAATAAATTCATCAATGTTTCACTGTTATTTATTTTCTAATAATCAATTTTTAATACATGCGTATTCAAGGGTTGCAAGTTTATTAGTAAAAATGTTTTAACTAGTCTGGTACAAAAAAATTTTAAATAGAGTGATTTAAATATTTTGAAAATTATATATAAAGCACTAGGTACAAAAATTATAAGTTTGTAAATTATGTATAAAGTACTAAGTATAAAAATTATATGTTTGTAAATCTATAAAGTATAAAAGGTTCTTAAAATATTACAATAAAAGATAAGCATTTTTCAAGCACATTAAATTGTAAGCTACTTTTTAACTAATTAAATTTCATTGTGTTCATATTAAAAAACTATAACCAAGACTAAAAAGTAATGCAGTTATTTTACTTCTTTCCAAAAAAGTTGTACAATAAATAAAAATACAAGATACAAATACATAATGAAAAAAAAGGAATTAAATGAAAGCTGTTCACAGTAAACAAACCACTCTTAACTATTGCAGCATCAAGTAGGCTTTTTCAGTTGAAATCATTCCGATGAGACCACATATCTTTCTTCATTCCTCTTTAGAAGACATTTATCTGAAAATCCTCATTAGAAGTTCTTGAAGATAAACGCACAATAAACTTAGTAATGGTCTGGAGATGATAACCTTTTTTTCATTCAATGCTTGGCTTCTGAGCTTAGTGCTGAAACGAAATGGGATAAATAGGAAATTTGAAGGATTGCTCTTAATGGACATAATACAAGTACAGTTTAGTGCATCATTGAAAAAAAGAATGATGGTGAGAAAGAAATTATTTTGCCTCATTCTTCTCAAAGTAATTTTTTTTGTATCTCTTAAATAGAACAATAGAAAATGCCATTTTCATAGCATTAAACGTTACATATATATATGCACTCTTCTTTTTTTACTATTCATTTGAGATTAAGAAATAATTGTAATTGATGCATTGGACAGTGAATGTGATTTTTAAAATCCCATAGTTACTTTTCATAATTTATAATATGTATGATGGCACGGCTATCAAATTCATGTTGTAAACTTTTTACCAAATTAATAATAATAGCATTAAAACTTTTGCCATATTTAATCAATCGAAAATCTAATCTGAAATATGAGACAATGCATTTAATATATGCCTCACTCTGGCAATGTTGTTTGCATCGTGTCATCAAGGATCATCAGCGTTAAAAAGTTCAACTATCGTAAAAGTAGTGAGAAATGGAATACATTGCTCATCACAAGTGGCAATTCAATTAAAAAATAGATCAGATTTTTGATAAGAAAGCAGTATAAAGCAAAACTCTAAAGCTAACATGAAGCTAAACTCTTATTTTTCTGTTTTAAATTCAGCTCATGTGTAACCCACTTATAGAAATTTATCACTTTACCGATTTGAGCTAAATGAGCTAATATTGTCTGTTTGCTGGCACCAAATTTCAACGATAATTCATAGGCTCTCTGACATGGGAAGGATTCAACGGTGGCGTTTAGTTTCGCCATTATTGGCCTTTGATTCTATGCGACAGCGTGATTCAATTGTGAGGTTAAAGTTGATACTGTCTGCTACTAGAGCCAAATACACTATTAACGTTTCGCACTGTCTGCGATGCAGTATACTCAAAAATCATAATATGGAAAATATGCAACTAAAAATATATTACTTTTCTGGTAAATAAAAATATAAGATTAAAGGTATGTATAATGAATGGTTTGATCTTAAATTTAAAATAATTTTTAAAAACGGGTATCAAAATCAAATTTTAACATTTATATTGACTGTAACCTAAGTAAGTTAAAATCTCACATTACTCATCGTTCAACCCATTAAAATTTATCAAATAACTCATAATTCTTTCTTCTGAAGAGATAACTCCTGCTTATGCTTATTCAACCATAACTTTTGTATTATAAAGGCAATGCCATGATTTGGTAATGGCTTTTAGACCATAATTTAGCCTGATTATATAATATTTAAAAAATGAGTTGCTGTTATATTAACTTTTTCTCATTTGAAATAAAAATAAGCACCAACGATCAAATGATTTTTTTGATAGATTTCAACGATGATTTTTTTGATATAGATTTCAACGACAAAATGATTTTTGATATATATTCACTAAATGATTTTTTGATAGTCTACAGACAACATTTCGACATCGACAACGTTTAAGTTCTAGCAGCTCATGCCATCAACTTCATTTATTCTCACATAAATATGAAAGGCTATATATTGATTTATAAAGATCTTTCAAATAAATACATTAATTCTCAATTTCTAATTTATATTCATGACAATAAACATATAAATAAATTAGAAACATTGACTTTTTGAAATACTTCATTAACCTTAAACAAATATACAATTTAAATTAACCAACGGCAAATGCCATCAATAAATAGATGCCACAATGAAAGTCAAAGGTGAAATTTTAAGCAAACATGCAGCACCTTGAATAAATACTTAATTTTAATTGTTTACATTTAACATAATTATCATGGAACCATTATTACTGTTTCATAGAATCGGTTATTATGGCCCATAAACAGTAAGTTAATTTACTATACCTGAGGAATTCTCATAATGGACTTAACTTAAAACCTCACGCTATCTTATACCGGATACTGTTGCGGTTACAGAATCCTTCTGGTCAACACTATTCGCACAATTAAGGATTCATCTGCAGTTTTAGAAGCTTTACCGCTCTTAATTACGTGCAGTTTAAATTCATTGTTGTGCGTATAGAGAGGACACACCGTGAGCTTCCTAATTGTTGTGGGATTATTATTCACGGTGAAAGAGAGTGCTAAAGCCATGGTGGTGAATGTCAGCCGGGAATGTTATGGTCTGAACGTCATATTTCACTTTCATGATTTTAGCATGTCATTCCCATAGAGTTTCACAATGCTAATTATGAAATTTAAAGTTATATTATAATTTAGTCTATGAATTTTCATTGAATATTTTTTTGTAATGGATAACAGCCGCTGATTTTACTTCATTTGATTAAATTTAAAATTATTTAAATAACTCACAATTTAAAAGAATTAAATATGCGAAACATTTACTTTTTCAGTTGAACATTTCTGTTTCGAAATAAAGGGAAAAATTATATTATATTAAAAGTATAATTTTATGAATTATATTTCCTAATTTTATAAAATTATTTTTTTTATTATCACAATTTGTAAATTATGATAATAAAATTAATAAATAATTGTAAAATTATATTTTATAATATTGTACAAATATAGTTTTAAAAATTATATTTTATGTTATTATAAAATTAACAGATAATTGTAAAATTATACATTATTGTAATATTTTACTTTTTTAAATTAAAAACCTAATTATAAAATTATAATATTAAAATTTAAATTTTATCAAATTTTTGCTTACGTAATGTAGAAAATTAAGATTTAAAAAATTTCTAACCAAAATATTTGTAAAAAAAATAGTTTGAAAAGTCTTCATCTATATATAATAACATCTCAAATACATCTAATCTGAATTGAAATTTATTAATTGAAGCACTTTCAAAATATTCAGTGATATCACATAAAATGATTTCTAGGTCCAAAATAAGGATCACTCTTTGAAATAAATGCAAATCATTTTAAATCCAAATACCTTTTTAATGTAATTGACCCTGAATCTTTGCTAATAAAATTCCTTGAGAAAAACCAAATTGCTTTTACTTTACTTAGCAATGCAAAAGGATTTCATGAAAGAAAGAGATTCAGGTCTCGATATAAATTAAGACAGACAAATTGTCAATTAAGAATCGAAATTCTCGAAACTTCAACTTTCAACTGCTGCTATTCCATTCAACAACGAGTAATCGTGCATTTATCTGCAAAATATACGATTGGGCAGATCTCCTTTCTAACCAATCGAGTGGCATTATCAGAAATGCTTAATTAACGTCGACTCCGATAACGAAAAGTGGCATGTTAAAAGCTCCCTCCCAAAACTAAAAGCCCGTTTTAATTTGGAAGCCGTTTCCTCTTGTGCCATGGCATTTAAGACCACGAATTGCCCATGTTATCGCTACTCAAACTAGAACAGAAAATGGCGAATCTGTGTGTGGGGGCTGAAGAATGAAAGGCTGATTCACTGATGTAAATCAAGTTCCACTTTTAATTACGTTTTCCACAGTTAGGGCTGTCTTTCCTTATCGTATATTTAAAGGGAACAATACACCTCATGGGGTACAGAGGTATTTTATATGTGGGCCGGACATCGATTTCCGCCATTAGTTGATTGTATACCCACTGGTCTCAAACACAAAAGGGAACTTCGTTTTCTAACTCAAAGGCCGAAAAGGTTTGAATACCCGTAAATTTCTGTGGTTTTTTTGATTTGAATGAAATAGCTGTTCCTTTTCAGAGTCGTACAAAGGTCTCCAAAATCCAATACTATTCATTGCAGACTTTTACTCTAATTTAATATCTTGGTGAATTTTATCTGGATCATTAAAACAATTGCAATGTTTAACAAGTTATCCAGTAAATTTAGCCACTTGGCACAATTCATTCACACAGTCGGTGGAAACACTGCGATAGTTGGCATAAATTGTGATATAGGCTTTATTTTCTTGGCAATGGTTGCCAAAGTAATTAAAAATTAGTGCAGATGAATTTGTTAACGAGAGAGGATTTTTGCACTAGTAGAAGCAATGTGTGACATTTTAAAGTAAAATAAATGTACTTTTGTTTTTATTAATTGACCGAAACATTGTCAATTACATTGACTTTACATATAAAATTTAATAATTAAAGGACTTTCCAAATATTCATTGATAGCACTTAGCATCCAAAATAAGGCTCGATCCTTAAAA
Organism: Caerostris extrusa; assembly: GCA_021605095.1. Lineage (NCBI taxonomy): Eukaryota > Metazoa > Arthropoda > Arachnida > Araneae > Araneidae > Caerostris > Caerostris extrusa. Next base: position 25,219 of record BPLR01000013.1, on the reverse strand, counting down.
TAAATGCTTACCAATTTATATCAAAATATCTTTTAAGATAATTGTCTTTGAATCTTTGCTAATAGAGTACCTAAAGAAAAAGCAATTTACTTTTTACTTTACTTAGCAATGCAGATGCATTCAATGAATTATAAGAAAAAAAAATTCAGGTCTCGATATAAATTAAGACCGACAAATTGTCAATTAAGAGTCGAAAATCTCGAAACTTCAACTTTCAACTGCTGCTATTCCAGCGAGCTACGAGTAATCATGCATTTATCTGCAAAATATACGATTGAGCAGATCTCTTTCCAACCAATCGAGTGGCATTATCAGCAATGCTTAATTAACGTCGACTCCGATAACGAAAAGTGGCATGTTAAAAGCTCCTCCCAAAACTAAAAGCCCGTTTTAATTTGGAAGCCGTTTCCTCTTGTGCCATGGCATTTAAGACCGCGAATTGTCCACGTTATCGCTACTCAAACTAAAACAGAAATGGCGAATCTGTGTGGGGGGTTGAAGAATGAAAGGCTGATTCACTGCTCTAAATCAAGTTCCACTTTTAATTACGTTTTCCACAGTTAAAGCTGTCTTCCCTATCTTATATTTAAAAGGGAACAATACACCTCATGGGGACAGAGGTATTTTATATGTGGGCCGGACATCGATTTCCGCCATTAGTTGATTGTGTACCCACTGGTCTCAAACACAAAAGGGAACTTCGTTTTCCAACTCAAAGGTCGAAAAGGTTTGAATTACCGTAAAAGTTCTGTGGTTTTGGATTTTGAATGAAATTGCTGTTCCTTTTCAGAGTCATACAAAAGGTTTCATAAATCCAATAACATTCATTGCAGACTTTTACTCTAATTTAATATCTTGGTTTATTTTATCTGGGTCATTAAAACAATTTCGTTGTTTAATAAGTTATCCAGTAGTTTATCCACTTAGCACAAATCATTCTCAAAATCGGTGGAAATATCATGACAGTTGGCTCAATTGTCTAGTAAAAATTTGATATATAGGCTTTTTTTATCGTGCGTAAATTAATTTTTATAACAAGAGAGGATTTTTGCACTGGTAGGAGCGATGTTTGACATTTTTTAAAGTTAAATGAATATCTTTTTGTTACTGTCATTATTTATTATGGAGAAAATTCGTTACAGATACAATTTAATTAAAAAAAATTGACTTGCTCAGTTCAATTTTAGATATTGGCAATATTAATTAAAAATGTAATTAAATTACATGCTCTCGGTTTGAATAAAACTTAGATTTAAAAATGCATGTATGTTTATATAACATTGTTAAACTTACAAAATATAATCCTTTTTAATGTGTTTAATATGAATAATAACAATAAATGAACATGTATTTTTTCTCTTACAATTTTCTCTAGCTTCAGTTTGGTTTTACGAAAAAAAAAAAAAAAATATATAAATTCTAACAACCTAAAGTTTTGATACATTATAAAAGAAAGCATCTTATTAATATTAACATATGTATACATGAACAGTTTCTTTAATGTTTTCTGGAAATTTCTTGAGGCACAAATATTAAATTTTCAAAGAATTTCTTCAAAGACCTATTCTTCTTCCATTTCCAAAGACGAGAGTATGAATTTTTGAGAACCAAAGAAATAACATTTAATCTTTTGTAATCATGATACCGAATTTATTTACGATGCAACTGTGAATTATTTAACAGACATTTCATTTGTTTATACCGTTGCGGTTACGTGTGGTTTGGCTTGTACAAAATATAAATAACTGTGACTTGTGATACGAAAAGATTAATGAAATAGATTGAGATTTTAATATTTAACCATGTATAAGAAAGCACTGTATACTTTAAAAGGCTATAAAGGTCGTTGGATACGTACTATTTTTAATGAAATGTCTATTTTAATTTGAAAATGCTTTATGTTTTGGAGTTAAAGAAAATCTTAAAATATTTTTAACGTCACTTTGTAATATTGTTATTTCTTTCAAAATTTTCAAGCATAATGTTTTCGTTAAATTTTTAAAAGATTTTGCATAAAAAATAATTATAGTATATCTTGAAAACTTGAATTCTGAATAAGATATTTTAATAATAAAAATCTGAAACCTTTATTTCAATGATAATAGCTTCAACGATGAAAATAAATTTTTAATTAGAAGGTTTTGAAATTACAAAACTATAATGCCAGATATATTAATGTATTTTTTAAATATTTAAAATTTAATTAAAATAGTAAAAATATTAAAATATTCAATTATTTAATTGAAACTTGGCTATATTTTTAAAGTGTGATTCCAAATTTAGATTTTAACAAAATTCATCGTATCGTATATATATATATAATAGGTATGATGTCTCCATTATTTTGATAACCTACTGTATATATATATATATATATATATTTTAACATGCAGGCTATGGCATGGGTGTTTTGTTTGAAATCCAATGTTAAATTATAGGTCCAAGTCTAATTATCCTAAAGTGTGCAAGAACTGTGTATAGAACGACAACTGAAACTATATATACATATATAGGTTATTCAAAAATGCATATATATGTGAAAATCGAATAATATATGTATGTATAAGTGAAAGATCAAGTAGACTCGATGACAGTTGTAATCACTTGTGTAAAACGTCTTTCATTAATAGTTAAAATACCTGGTGAGTTTTATCCAGGTTTCTCAATATGACTAGGAAATGTCATAGTAGCTGTAGTGATGTTCATTCAAAAGATTTAAATAATTTACAGACAACGATTAGATGTTCGTTCAAAATTGTGTGGAAGGGGATATATTTTCACTTCTCATTTCCATTTTTGTGCACCCTGAATAAGGTTGAATCTGCTACATATGACCAATGTCCTCAGATTAAAGAAGATATTTCTTTTATGATCCGTTACAGTGTTTACTAAAGTGGTGCTATGAACTTAAATTAATGCATTTCTATTAAATATCCGAAAATAAATTGATAATAAATAATGAATAATTTCCTAGAATATTCAAAAATATTTTTATAAAAAATTAAAAGGATTGATCATAAAAAAAAAAGCAAACTTATTTAACTGTCAAGGAAAATTTAATTGATAAAACCGGAGCTATTTTATATAATAAAATATTAATAATATGAATGTGCCCTATTATTTATATTAATATCTAAACATTGTCTAGACAATTTCGTTATTCTTGTTTATATTTCAGTTATGCTCATAAAAATACGTTACCTAATTTAAGGTAAGGAAAAAAAAAATTTAAATGTTAAAATCTGTCTAAGTAGATATAATTTAATATTCATTATAAAGCATTTATGTTTCTAGACAAAATTGTTGAAAAATATAAGTTATTTTATAACATATAATTTATATTATTCGATAAATTGTGTTAATTTTGTTAAAATTGTGTTTTCATATTCTCCTTAAAAATTTAATTTCTGTGTGAATATCTTCATAATTTATTCAATTATATTAAGTTAATTTAAATAAAATCGCACACAATATTATCTTATTAAAATTTCTCTATTTATCACTTTTTGATTTTATAAATTTTTCGCCATTTGGATATTGTTTGAGTTAATAGTTAATTAATTTTTCCTAAAATAATTTTAACAATAAAATAAATAATTGAAATAATGCTGCAAAATAGAATATTCTTTATTTTAAGACAAAAGTATTCCGTTTTGCAGCCGTTTCAACTGAGTATATGTTTAATTTTTTTGCAGAAAATTATTATTTTACCATTTATTAATTTAAAACTAAGTTTAGTGTGCAATTTTCTCTAATCAAAAGAAGAAAGTTAATAACGTTTATAGAAGTAAATCAGAAAGGTAGAAGAAGAAGCAAATTAATGATTGTTTTTAGAAGCAAATCAGAAACTTAGAAGAAGAAGCAAATTAATGACGTTTATAGAAGCAAATCAGAAACGTAGAAGAAGAAGCAAATTAATGGCGTTTATAGAAGCAAATCAGAATAGAAAAAGAAAACAAATTAATGACGTTTATAGAAGCAAATCAGAAACGTAGAAGAAGAAGCAAATTAATGACGTTTATAGAAGCAAATCAGAAACGTGGAAGAAGCAAATTAATGACGTTTATAGAAGCAAATCAGAATAGAAGAAGAAGAAAATTAATGACGTTTATAGAAGCAAATCAGAAACGTAGAAGAAGCAAATCATATATGTTTTGGAAGCAAATATTATGCGTTTAACGAATTCATATTTAATGACGGTAAAGAAATCTATTTTTCATTTTAAAATAAAAATAGTTACATTTTTTATATTTCAAAATGAATTATTTATTTAAATTAATTAATTTTAGAATTAATTCATTAAATTTTTTTTATTTATTTAAAATGAATTATTTATTTAAATTTAATTCTTAGACCGTTAACTGTCTAAGAAATTTTAAAATTAAACATATCTAATTCAAAATTTCACTTTTATTTAAATTACTTTATTTATTGTTTGGATAAATTTTGTGTCCGTGGAAATTTGTTATTTGTTAAAGAATTAAGGAAACGTTGATTATGTTAATTTTTCATGTTGATTTTCAAAACCACTTGTATTATTTTTCATGCAAAATTTGTTCGTTTCAATTTTTATTGAAAAAAAAATATTTTGTATCGTACATCGGAAATTTGCAAAAGAAAAAATACGCTTTTTTAAATATATTGTACAAATAACCAAAATTAGCTGACATATTAACTTTGTATTGACTTTGTTTACTTTATTTGAATGCAGTTTTGAAAAATATAAAACAATCCCAAATCTGATAAATAAAAATAATTCATAGACTATAAGGGCATTCAAACCATTCTTCATCGGCACAAGTACCACAGGCTTCAGGTTTGAATGCTGGCTCTGGCCTGATGGACGAGTGGCTAGCGTTCTGGCGCTCGGTACCACAGGTTTTGGTTCTAGTCCCGGCGGTGCCATGGATGTTGTGAGTGGTTTCGAATCCACTTTAAACAGTAGGTCCCGGTCTGATTAGCCTTCGTGTGCGCAAGATGACAATAGAGGGACAAACCAAACCAATCATTGCTGCAACAGCCCTATGGAGGGCCAAGGCCGTCTGCCTGTTGGTAGATTCCGAAATATAACGTATCTGGGGTACTGAGATCTAGAGGGATTTTTATAACTACTTATATTATTTTTTAATAAAATAATTTATTCTTTTTTTTTTTTTTTTTTATAGAATTTACAAGCAGGAAAAAAAAAAAGAAGATTTTAGTATTTGATCTCCGGAAATTTGAATAAAATAGTATTTTTAAAAATATATTGGACAAATAAAAAAAATTAGCAGATATATTAGCATAGTATTTCCTTTATTTAATTTATTTTAATACATTTTTGAAAATAAAAGTTGAAAAACATCAGAAATCTGATAAATAACAAAACTGTTTTGATTATGTTGGCTTTAAAATCTGAAAAAAACATCAGATATCTGAACAATAACAGCTAAAAACATCAGAAATCTGAACAATAACAGTTAAAAAACATCAGAAACCTGATAAATAACAAAACGTTTTTGATTATGTTGGCTTTAAAAATCTTTCTTCTTCTTCAGCGCAACAGCTCCATGGTAGGCCATGGCTGTCTGCCTATTGTTCCGAGATTCCGAATGAGATGTTTTCTTTTACAGAGTAGGGTTTTCAGTCCTACGTTCACTAGTCATATTAGACAGAAAACTACGGTTTAAAGTAGATTTCGAACCACTACAAACATCCATGGCACCTCCGGGACTTGAACTCGAAACAATATAAGCTCTTAAATTGCACTATAATAATATTAAAGAATATAATGAACACTTAGGCATAAGCACTATAATATAAGCTCGTAAATGGTCTCATGTATGTTCCTTGGGACTCGAATCCGAAACCTATGGTACCGAGAGCCAGAGCACGAGCCACTATGCTAAATATATTACTTGCAAAAAAAAATTTCATAAATAAATAAATTCAACATTTTACAAATTTACGCAGAACATAAATATGATGATTTAATACATCTGCCAAATATTTTCCAAGCAGCTTCATAAATAAAATTCCTCTGCTCATCAAATCTGATATGCTACATTTTTATTTTCATTTATTTTTATGTTCTAACATAACATTCTTCTTCCGAACCACTACAAACATCCATGACACCGCCGGCACTCCAAACCAAAACCTGTGGTACCGAGGGCCAGAGTACTAGTCCCTCGACCATCAGGCCCCTATGTTAAATATGTATAAATAAATTCAACATTTTGCAAAAGTACACAGAATATCAAAATCATAATTTAATACAAATGCCAAAATGCCAAAATAATTCCCAAATAGCTTCATAAATAAAATTCATTTGCTCACAGTTGAAACCAAATATGCCACATTTTTATTTTCTAACATTTTTCATATGCCAAAACAGGAAATTTTAAAAATGAATCCAGAAAAGATTATACATCTTGTCGAAATACTTTTCGCTAATTTAATTTAAATGGAGACCTTAGAAAAGAGCATATATCTCACGAAAAATATTCTAAGAAAGAAGCATTCGAAAAGATGTAGCCACCCGCTAAAACAATAAATCCTTTTTGAAATCTGAATTGCATTATCCATAGAAATGGAAGGCAGAACTCAAGACAAAAGGAAATTCTTTTCCTTCAAAGAATATTGGTGTTTCCAGAATAATTACCATTGGTAACAAGCGGTAATTACTACACTTGCTTTTCGCTCTCTTTTCGAATCAATAATATATCTTTTTTACTTTTATTTCTCTTTTCTTGATGGCAACAATTTAATTTTTTCCCCACTCCTTAGAGTGCTTTGTTCTTTAAAGTCGACCAACGCCAGTTGTGTTTTACGGTGTAATTTAATTTTTTCCTTACATAATATTTGATTCTTTCTTTTTATTATTTTTTTGAGGTAGACATTTATTTAGTTATTGTTCAATTTTTCTTGAGAACTCTGTAACCCATAAATAAAGTTTAGGTGTTACTGAGAAATTTATAACCTTCGGAAATGATTCTTTTTTGTTGCGGAGGTTGCCGTCTGGAGATTTTTTGCTTTGTGTTTTTAAAGTTTTTATTACCCTACTTATAAATATTGATTTTTTTTCCTCTTTTGTAATTTACTCCGATCTGCGAAGACGTAATGAAAGGTGATAAAAAGTATAAAAATGATGTGCAGCTATTGCAGAGAAATTTAAAAGGTGATTTATATGTGAATTCCTAATAAATTCGTTTGTTTCGAAGAAATGATTGTTAAAAGTGTTGCCAACTGAATAAAGATTTGCATATGTAATTGGATATTTTAATCTTATTTTCGTTCTCTTTTTTGGCAGCATATCGTTATTATAGAACTCAATAAAAATGTATCGAAATATTTTTTTTTAGCTATAATTTTTATTTTTCATCCTTTTTTTTTTTTACAAAGGCTAATTGCATGATTCATTTATGAAAACAATTCAAAATGTTTTATAGAACAAATACTTAACTGATATCGTTTGGTAACAATGCGAAAATAAAAAAAACTATAAATCTTTTTCAAGTTTAAATAGACAAGTGTTTTTCGAATAGTAGAAAATTAAAATTTGTTTTATATATTCCATTCTATTTATTATGTTAATTTTTATCATTAGAAATTATGTTTTGATTTTTTTTTACCTATTAGCTTTATTTTTCTTCTTTTATTTACATTGACTGACTGCAATGTTCTTTTATGAAAATAATTCAAAATTTGTTATGAAACAAATACTTAACAGATGTCGTTTGGTAACAATACGAAAAAAACGAAAACTATAAATCATATTCAGATTCAAGTAGACGGGTGTTTTTCGAAGAATAGAAAATTAAAATTCGTTTTATTTAGATTCTGTTTGTTATTATAAATTTCATTCTATGTATTAGAAATTGTGTTATGATTTTTTTTTTAGCTATTAGTTTTATTTAACTTATTTTTACAGTAGCTAATTACATAATTCACTCATGACAATAATTCAAAATGCTTTATGAAATAAATGCTGAACTGATGTCGTTTGGTAACAATGCGGAAAAAACAAAAAAACTATCAATCGTTTTCAGATTGGAGATTTTTGCTTATTATTTTATTACCCTACTTATAAATATTTATTTTTTTCTCTTTTGTAATTTACTCCGATCTGCGAAGATGTAATGAAAGGTGATAAAAAGCATAAAAAATAATGTGAAGCTATTGCAGAGAAATTTAAAAGGTGATTTATATGAGAAATCCTAATAAATTCGTTTGTTTCGAATCGTTCATCTTTTTTAGCCTAATGTAAGGAATGATTATTGAAAGTGTTGCCATCTGAATAAAGATTTGCATAGGTAATTGGATATTTTAATCTTATTTTCGTTCTCTTTTTTTCGATAGTAATTCGAAAACAAAGTATATTCTGTAGTATTTATAAATTCTCCTACGCATTATTTATTCTTATAGAATTCAATACAAATGTATAGAACGATTTTTTTGGTGCATTTATTTTATTTATTTATTTATTTTTTTTTAAATCTTTTTTCACAAAGGCTAATTTCATGATTCATTTATGAAACCAATTCAAAACGCTTTATAAAATAAATGTTTAAATGATGTCGTTTGGAAACCGTGTTGAAAAGTCGAAAACTATAAACTGTTTTCAGATATTAATAGACAGGTGTTTTTCGAACAATAGAAAATTAAAATTTGTTTTCTTTAGATTCAGTTAGTGGGCCTAATGGCTGAGTGGCTAACGCTGTAGCTGTCTGTACCACAGGGTTTGTAACCCGGCGGTGCCATGGACGTTTGTAGTAGTTCGGAATCGACTTTAAACCGTAGGTCCCGGTCTAATAGGACCGTAGAGCTTTGTGATGATAGTATTACTCATGTCCGTAGCATATTTTCAAGCTACACATTCCCCTTGGTTAGTGCTAAATAAGTAACAGCTGTGCAGCCTTTGCTTATGGCATGAAGATTATCTGTCTCTGTATTGCCAGCTGCATTAGAACAACAGATTCAATTGGTTATATATTCCATTCTATGTATTGGATATATGGGGCCTGAATGGCCGAGTGGCTAGCGCTCGGTACCACAGGTATCGGGTTCGAATCCCGGCGGTGCCAGGGATGTTTGTAGTGGTTCGGAATCCCCTTTAAGCCGTAGGTCCCGATCCTAATAGGATCGTAGAGCGTTGCGGGGGCATTGTTACTCCACGTCCGTGGCTTATCTTCAAGTTACACGCGCCCCCAATGCGCGTATAATGCAAAGTGAGTACGTCTGTGCAGCGCTTGCGTTAAGGCATCCAAGACCAAGCTGTCTAAGTGTTTGCCACTGCATTAGAACAAAAAAAAAATGTATTGGATATTTTGTTATGGTCTTTTTGATTGAATTATGTTTTATTTTCATCTTTTTTTACAAAGCCTAATTAGATTACACATTTACGAAAATAATTCAAAAGTTGCATATCGTTATATGTTCCTTTAATTAGTTGTTATATATTCCGTTTACGTATTGAAAATTATTTTAATTTTTGCTAATGAAATAAAGTAAAATAAAACACCAATTTTAAAAATAATATTATTATGAAATTTAAAACCAAATCTTATTCATGTATGTATATTAACTATTTAAAATTTTCAATCTATAGATTATCTTTCAAATACATGAAAAGCACTTGCCACTTAATATTTAATTAAAATTTAGTTTTGTTGTTTATAATTTCTAGATTAATAAAGTATTCTAATACTAAGCTACACACAAAATTAAATCCGCTTAATATGAAAATAACTACATTTTAATAACAATCTGCTTAAATTTCATGTTCCTAATATGTAAGCAATCTATTCAATCGAAAATAATATATTAATGCTTTGAAATAACAATTACCGTGATATACAGTTTCATCAATCAATTCCTGCAATATTAATTCCAAAATCCTTCTAAAAATTATCATGGATTGCGTCTGCGAATAGTTATAATAAATTGTAAAATTAATGAATTTATTATAATATTTAATTTATTACAATAAATTTATTGCCATATAAAAATATTTATTATTAATTGTTTCTCACTAAGTATTAAACAATCTAATTTGTTTATACTATTTTTGTCGTTATTTTGTTTGTTGCTATTGTCGTCGTATATTTTGATTGTAGCATTATTTTTGGAAGTGTTTAAATTTGTTAACATATACATATAATTTTTTGTTTGCTAACAAATTAAAATATTATTTATAAATTTGGTTTATTTAAACAAAATTAATAACAAATTTTTTTATTCATCAGCTTAATTTTTTAATTTAATTTGTTTTTTTTGTATTAGAATTAAAATTGTGAAATTGCAATAATAAAAATTAAATGTGTAAATAAATAATTTTTCTGTAAAAAGTAAAACAAATATTAAATTACAAATTTATTTTGTAAATTTTTTCCTCATGCATTTCCTATGCTGAACGTATCGCTTATTTTGCTTGTAGTATGTTTTGGGATTATTTTTGGCGATATTTAGATTTGTTATAATTTGCATATATTTTTATTTTCAAACAAATTAAATTATTATTTATACCTTTGTTTTTAAACAAAATTTATAAAATAAAATTATAATGTTAATAAATTTATTATATTAATAAATTTATATTAAAAATTATTTAAATGTTATATAATATTAAAAATATTTAAAAATTATTTGTATTAATAAATTTTTAATTTATCAGCTTATTTTTAATTTATTTTGTTTCTTTGTGGTAGAATTATAAATTATGAAATTGTAATAAGTTACATGAAAATAAATAATTTATAATTAATGAATTACATGAAAATTTGGATGAAATTATAATAAGTTACAGTTTAATCAAATACTTATTAAAAATGGTTTTGCATTAGTACTAAACTGTAATATTATATGCATTTTGAGTTATGTTTTTAATAGTTATAAGAGTAAATCTAATTCATATGTTAGAAAACATTGGAATCATTAATAATAATAATAATAACAGTAATAAAAAATAATTCATAAGTTTGAATAACTATTATTATTATTATTATATATACATATATTTTGCTGCAGTTATCAATAATTAATAATAATTATTAACGATGATAATAATAATTAGTAATCATTACTAATTATTTGTTAATAATTATTATTAATCAATGATAACTGGAGCAAAATATTGGTATGTATATTGCATTACTTAAAATATATCACCTAATCTATCCCTAAGCACTTTATCAGAATTAAATCTAAATAGCAATTTAAATTCTCTTTTCCGCACTTTAAATAACAAAGCGATGATTACAAAACCAATTTAGTAGATAACCACCCCTCCAAAACTCTATGAGAACCAGATGTTTTTCAGAGTGCTAGTGTCGGTATTCGCTATCAGCCAAGTCTGACATGCGAACAAGCATCTTGGGCTTAGTGAAAGATGGATTGCAAATCCGGTTTATTATCCCCACGTGGACAACAAGCTAATTTGTCGGTGGCTTCCGGGAAATAGGCGCCAGGCATCAGTGGTTCCTTTTTAATCAACTTAGAATGATATGTATCCGTTTTCCCCAAGTTTTCGTGTACCACAAAGGGCTCGCTTAGCTGTGACCACACAGGATAGGGTTTGTTTTACTAGAACAAGTTGCTTTTCAAAACATGAATGATCTATCCGCTATGCTTTATGATATAATAAAAAGTTTGTTAAATACGTAAATTAGAGAACGACTAATGTCTTTTTAATGAAATAAAAATAATTATGCATTTCATGCATTTATTGATTCGGTTGACAGTTGGGGCAATTGATAATAGGATTGACAATTGTGTAATATAAACAACGTTTTTTTTTTTTTTTTTTTCTTATTTGACTACTAATATCCCTTTTTATTCATTTTCGACGTGCTTTTGACAATGATAGTTTTATTTTTGGGTGTTTTTGAATATTGGCCACTTTAAATTAAGTCATTTGCTCACTTCAGTAGCGGAGATGCAGCATATTCAATGCTTCCCAGGATACACCAAGTGTTTTGTTGCACTGCAAACTTAATGTTCTCACCCCAATTTCGTATTATCCACCAAGGATGGTATTTGAGGTTTCGCGCATTAACGACTCCTTTTTTAATTTAACAGAGGGACATTCCATCCTATAAACTTGTGTTCATATCTGGCATAAATAACGAGAATATATGGGATACATATGTGGAAATATACTGCCATATACGATAATTTCCGCTTTACCATTGCTCGTCAAGTTTCATGACAACAACATCCTTGAATCATATACCAACCCACTGTCCATGAAGTCGTTCCTATCATATGAGTTAAGTTAATTGTTTTAAATCAATTTAATATTATCTAAATATTTTGAGAAATGGAATAAATCCGTTTAGTTTTCAAAATTTGAAATAAAGATTCTTATGTAATATTTCAATTTTTTTTTTTAAATATATTATTTGATTCATCATAGGAGAAAATATTATTAATAATTTTGAAAAATTATTTTCATATTCGTAAGTTAAATAATTAATTACATTTACTGTAATCTAAATAAAATCATCATGTAAAAACAATGAACTGTTAGGTTAATTTATTCAAACCTTAAAAACTTTTTAATCGCATTTCAACTTTGAAATTATTTAAAATTTAAAATAATATTTTTATTACAAATGTTAATTACAAGCTATATGTATCTTAATGTGAACAAAATCATTATGTGAAAACAATGAACTTTCTATGCCATTTATTCTACTTTTTAAACCCTTTATTATCACATTTAAACAACAACTTTAAATAAAATTTAATTTAAAATTGAACTCCAATATTAAATTCAATTTTTTATTACAAATTTTAATTGCAAAATATATGTGTTACCCAATGTGATCCGATATGATGTTCCATTATACTAAAGTAAGGACAGTATCATTAAATATGACATTGCTGAAAGGCTACTTATAACCTTTTCTCGGTTACATTCCTATTCCATTTCCTTCAACCCATAAATGAACGGTAACCAAACGATATCTTCATTCCCCTACATCTTCTCCACTCAAATGGTTCTCCTGGAGGAATGCAGAACAAGAACAAATCCACCCCCAAACACGACTGGAATAACACGAGGACACGCCACCAGCAAGAGGCCCGGTCCAGAACTGTTTCGATCTTTTCTGAGTTATTTCCTCCGAAGTGAAGTGAAGAACTCGATTAAATTGTCTCGCACCCATCGACCCATCTGCGTGAAAGGAATTCCTGGCAGAAGTAATGCGCCGGATCGCTTCCTCCCTTTCACTTCTTCTCCACCCCCTCTCTCAACCCCCTCAAGATCTTTTTGTAGTGAGCAATCCTCGAGAAGGTTGACTCTTTTCGATGCGTTCTGTCGGGACATACTGTAAATGCTTTCCTAGTAGAGCCGTTCGGCTAATGCTTTTGTGTCTGGGATGGTTTTGCTGCTTGCCAAGACCAGTAAAAGGATAACCTGCCAATAAGGGCTCATTGGATCATTTCTTTTTTACTCTACAAAGAAAAAGCACCAGTCTTTGATTTGAGAAAGGGAACAAAATTGCAAAATGCAACATATTTTTTACATAAAGTCATGCACACAAAATTCTTTCATCTGTATTTGTCTTATGGCATTACTTAGTATTACTTTTATATTCATTGCCGTATCCCTTTTTATCTATTTCCCCAACGTTAACTCTTGTCAGGACATAATCTAAATGGAACGGAATACTTCTTGAAGAGTTTTTCTGTCTTTTGTGTTACCATTTACAAGACTGGTTAAAGGGATTGGATGGCAGTAAGGCTAATGGAAATTTATCTTTGTCTACATAAACAAACAACGAGTTTTGTTAAAAGAAGGATACAAAACTCGGAAAGTCAGGAAGATGCAAGATACAATATTTAAAAACCCCTTACTTAAAATCTTTTTTATTTTTACTTTTTCATTTTCTTATATTTCTTTTAATCTGAAGGCATTACCTAACATTGCTTTAACATTCATTACTATATTCTAGATTTTTTATCTATTAAGTAATATGTTCTTAATGTCAACTATTCCAATGTGTTTTGGATAATATGTGATAAGGATATAAGGATGGAATGTATATTTCTGGAAGAACCTTTCCAGTCTTTTGTGTCTTTTATAGATTAGCTACTTACAAGACTAGTAAAAGGATAGCCTTGCCAATAAGGGGCTCATTGGATCATTTATTTTTTTACTCTACAAAGATAAAAATATGAGTCTTTGGTTTGAGAAAGGGATACAAAATTGCAAAATGCTATATATTTACATTTACATGAGCCATGCGCAAAATTCTTATCCATATATTCTTCCATTTGTGTTTGTCTTACGGCATTACTTTCTATTCATTACCGTATCCCTTTTTTATCTATTTCCCCAACGTTAACTCTTTCAGTGTTTCTTGTCAGGACATAATCTAAATGGAACGGAATACTTCTTGAAGAGTTGTCTGCCTTTTGTGCTACTACTTACAAGACTAGTTGACTAGTTAAGGGATTGGATGCCAGTATGGCTAATGGAAATTTATTTTTCTTTCTCTATATAAAAGAAATGGTTTTGCTTAAAGAAGGATACAAAGTTGAAAAATGCAGAAGCAATAATTCCTCCACTGTTAACTATTCCAATGTTTTTTGTCAGGGGTATACTCTAAATGGAATGAATACTTCTTGAAAAGCTTTTCCAGTCTTTTGCGTCTTTGATAAATCAACAACTTGCAAGACTAGTAAAAAGAATAGCCTGCCAATAAGGGCTCATTGGATCATTTATTTTTACTCTACAAAGGAAAAAAAAAGTGTATTTGGTTTGAGAAAGGGATACAAAATTGCAAATGCAACATATTTATTTGTCTCAGCCATGTGCAAAATTATTTTTCATATGTCCTTTCATTTGTGCTACTTAATATAACTTTTATATTCATTAGGGTATTCCTTTTATCTATTTCCTCAACGTTAACTCTTGTCAGGACATAATCTAAATGGAACGGAATACTTCTTGAAGAGTTTTTCTGTCTTTTGTGTTACCACTTACAAGACCGGTTACAGGATTGAATGCCAGTAGGACTAATGGAAATTTATATTTCGCTATATATATATATATAAAAGAAAGAGTTTTATTTGAAGAAAGATACAAAGTTGGAAAATGCAAAATACTATATAATATTTAAGAGAATCATACATAAAATCTTTTCCATTATTTTCTTATATTTCTTTTAATCTTATGGCATTACTTAACATTCATTGCTATATTCTAGCTTTTTATCTATGAAGCAATAAATTACCCAATGTTAACTATTCCAATGTTCTTTGTCAGGATATAATCTAAATAGAATGAAGGGCTGTTCCAGTCTTTTTGTGTCTTTGATAGATTAGCTACTCACAAGACTGGTTAGATGTACCTAATTAAATCTATTATTTCACTACATATAGAACGGATTTTGATTTAAAGAAGGGATACAAAGTTTCAAAATACAATATTTGTAAGGGTCTTATTGCATATATACTTTTCAAAATTATTTTTCTTAAATTTCGTTTTAACTTACAGCATCACTAACAGTTTTTACTAAATCCTAGCCTTTGAGCTATGCAGCAAGAAATTTCTAAGATATTGTAAGCTCTTCTGATGTTTTTGTAAGGATAAAATCTAAATGGAACGGAATACTTCATGAAGAATTTCTTCAGCTAATGTATTTGTATTTTGGGTAGTTTAGCTACCTCTAAGACTAGTAAAATGATAGCCTGCCAATAAGGCTCATTGGATCATTTCTTTTTTACTTCTACAAAGAAAAACACATGGGCCTTTGGTTTGAGAAAGGGATACAAAATTGCAAAATCCAAGATATTTATTTACATGAGCATTGTACAAAATTCTTTTCCATATATTCTTTCATTTGTGCTGCTTAATATAACTTTTATATTCATTACTGTATCCCTTTTGTATCTATTTCCCCAACGTTAACTCTTCTAATGTATCTTGTCAGGATATAATCTAAATGGAACGGAATACTTCTTGGTTTTTCTGTCTTTTGTGTTACCACTTACAAGACTGTTTAAAGGATTGTATGCCAGTAAGGCTAATGAAAATTGATCTTTCTCTCTATATAAAGAAATGGTTTTGTTTAAAGCAGGATACAAAGTTGAAAAATGCAAGATACAATATGTGCAAGGGCCTTTCAAAGGCCAGAGCATATGTGCCTTCCCAAATGTTTTTTTTTTTTTTTAATTTTCTTATATTTCTTTTATTTTGTGGCATTACCTAACATTGCTTTTACATTCATTACTATATTCTAGCTTTTCATCTATGAAGCAATAAATTTTTCCGATTTTAACTACTACAATTTTTCTTCTTAGTATACAATCTAAATGGATTGAATAAGAGATTTCCCAAGTCTTTTGTGTCTATTGATAGATTTCCTACTTATAAGACTGGCTAAAAAGGATTGGATGCCAATAAAAGCTAATTACATCTATTGTTTCACTACATAAAGACAGAATGAGTTTTGATTTAAAGAATGGATATAAAGTTGCAAAATACAAGACACAATATTTGCAGGGGTCTTATTGCATAAAAGTTTTCCAATTTTTTTTTTATTAACTTAAATTTCATTTTATCTTATGGCATTAATTAACATTACTTTTATATTATTTACTATAGGATAGCTTTAGAGTTATGCTGCAAGAAATTCCTAAGATAATGTTAGCTCCTCTCATTTTTTTTGGGTAAGAACATAATCTAAATGGAACGGAATACTTCCTGAAGAACTTCTTCAGCTATTGCTTTTGTGTCTTGGATAGTTTAGCTACTTGCAAGACTGGTTAAAGGATTGAATATCAGTAGGGATGTTTCGATCCTTTTTTTTTTTTTTCACTGTATAAAGATAGCACGAAGAAAACATAAAAGTTAAAAAATGTAGAATATTTATTTACACGGTTCATGTATATACATTTTTACAATGATCATGTATATATATTTATTTACAAGGATATTATAATCTGCTGCAATTCTGTTTTTCTATTAACAAATGACTCAGATTTAAGATGCCTCAAATCAAAGTGACCGGCATTCGAAAACAATAGTATAGTATAAAATATGAATTTTGAAAGTTATTTCACATATGGAGTATTATGTATATTAATTTCTTAATTATGAATGTATGCAAGAATAAATATTCAACAATTTATATCTTTAAAATCTCACAATATCAAATTAATTTATAAAACTAAATTGTGAGCAATCAAATTTATAGAAGAAATACGATTCATTAACAATAATATATATTCATAATTTAATAAATATTATTCTGACATTCTTTGCGATGCATCACAATAACTTATTTGAAAATTTGTTTCGGAAACTAATTAAAAACTAATGCCTTTAATATTTAATATGATTTTCCAAAATATATATAAACAAAAATAAACCTATTTTTTTCTGTCCAATTAAAACCTTTCAACTCGACATTAAAATAATTCAAGTACGTATTTTACGTTAAATTATCGCTATCGACACTTCCTTTAAAGTCTGAAATGCGATATCAATTAAAGAGAATGTATTTCTTAGGATAATTACCGAATTTTATCCGATGAATTCAATCGCTGCTTCTGTAATAAAGTAATTATCTTCGTTCTGAAACTCGCATGTAGATGTAATGTAATGTGAACTCAGACGGTAATGAATGGAGACTCCGATATTTCAAGGAAATGCTTTTCTTTAAAAGGGTATTCATTAGGTGCTAAAGATCCCCATGCATTTTTAATAATAAGTTATCACAAAGAAAAAAAATTGAATGGCTATTTTGATTTCTTCCCTGATTATTAAAATTCAAAGGCATTAAATAAATCGCTCAATGAATGTAAGAAGTTATTTATGGCGCACTGAATTATGTCGAAGAAATAAATTTTAAATTAGATATAATGTGTATTAAATCTAAAGGCATTGTAAATGTGATATGCAATATGCATTAATTTACGTAGCAGAATAACGCATATAATATTTTAATTGAACATTTTTGCCATAGCCCTGTTGTGGCTATTGAATAGAAGGAGTCTATAGATTTCAGGTATATGTTTGGAGCATATGGAAAATATTGGGTTGAAATTTTTAATTAACATGTGAGCCATAGCCCTGTGGGGCCTGGTGGCGGAGTGGCTAGCGCTCTGGCTCTCGGTATCACATATTTTTGGATTCGATTCCCGGTGGTGCCATGAATGTTTGTAGTGGTTTGGAATCCACTTAAAGCAGTAGTCCCGGTCTCATAAGACCGTAGAGCATCACAGAGCCCAATCATTCCCAAACTGTAAAAGGGCAACTCAACTCTAGGCACAGTGGTGTAGTGTGGTGTTGTAGTAGTAGTAGCATCCGAAAACAATAATATGCCATATGCGTTTTGAATGCTATTTCCCATATGAAGTATTTTGTATATTAATTTATGTATATTTAATTGTGAAGTATTATGTATATTAATTTTTTTATGTTGCTGTCTTAATTATGAATAAATATTTTACAATTTGATATTGTGAGAATTTATATGCTTAAATTCTCACAATATCAAATTAATTTATAAAAATTAAGTTGTGAGCAAACAAATTTATAGAAGAAATAAGATTCATTAGCAATAATATATTCATAATTTAATAAATCATATTTTGGCATTGTTTGCGATGTATCACAATAACTCATTTTAAAATTTCTTTCTGAATCTGATTAAAAACTAATGTCTTTAATATTCTACATGATTTTCCAAAATATATATAAACAAAAATAAACCTATTTTTTTTTTCTGTCCAATTAAAACCTTTCAACTTGACATTAAAATAATTCAAGTACGTATTTTTACGTTCAATTATCGCTATCGACACTTCCTTTAAAGTCTGAAATGCGATATCAATTAAAGAAAATGTATTTCTAAGGATAATTACCGAATTTTATACGATGAATTAAATCGCTGCTTCTGTAATAAAGTAATTATCTTCATTCTGAAACTCGCATGTAGATGTAATGTAATGTGAACTCAGATAGTAATGAATGGAGACTCGATATTTCTAGAAAATGCTTCTCTTTTAAAAGGTATTCATTACGTTCTAAAGATCCCATGCATTTTTAATAATAAGTTATCACAAAGCAGAAAAAAATTGAATGGCTATTTTGATTTTTACCTGATTATTAAAAATTCAAAGGACATTAAATAAATCGCTCAATAAATGTGAAGTTATTTATGATCTACTGAAATATGCTGAAGAAATAAATTTTAACTTAGATGTAATGTGTATTAAATCTAAAGATAATGTAAATATAATATGTTTTAATTTAGGTGCAAAAATATGACATGTAATAATTTATTTAGCGTTTCTACCATACGTGTTGTGACTTTGGATATAAAGAGCCTATAAATATGTCTATGATGGAAACATATGGAAAATATATGACATGAAATTTTGAAAATTTTTATTAACATTTGAATCCATAGCCCTGTTATGGCTATTGGATAGCAGTAGCCTATAGATTTCATGTCTATGTTTGGAACATATGTAAAATATATGGTTGAAAATTTTAATTAACATTTGTGCCTTGTTATGGGCGATAAACAGATAAATCTTATAGATAAAATGGATTAAACATAAAATATATAACAGCAAAGAATAAAGACGGGTTACTTTAGCCATAACCACTCTTTGGTTAGTAGACAGATTAATCTTATCGATACCAATGATTAAACATATCATATATAGAATAAAAAAGGTTGGCATTTTGAAATGAGAATTATATATCATTTGAAAATATAAATGACTTATAACCACTAAAATAGACTTAACTATTAGAATTTTAAAGAAAAACGACTTATATGTTCTGCTTTTGTGCATTATTCAGGTTTGCATTTTCGAATAAGATAAAAAATTCAGTATTTTTAGTTATTTTATAAAACGATTATACATTAATTATAAAAAGAATTGTTGTTATTAATTAACAATAGTTTAACACCATTTTGAAAAATGGAGAAAAGAAATGAATTTTGTTTTCCTCTTTTTTCATGTAAACAACATTTCCATCTGATAATCTGTTTAAAATTGTTTTTATCTCTGCATGTTGTGATATTATTCTATAAATGTACAGGTTTGCATTTTCGAATGAGATAAGAATTTCAGTATTTTTTTTTTATTTTATAAAGTGATTACATATTAAATATAATGCTAATTGTTTTTTAAAACCCATTTTGAAAAAGGAATAAAAAAAGGAATTATTTCTTTTTTAAAATAAACAAAATTTTCTTTTGTTTTAAGCTGTTTAAGACTGTTTTTTATCTTCGCACATTGTTTTATTATTCTATAAATTCTTATCATTTATATTTTATTTTCTAAGTATGTTTTTCATAGAAAAATTTTAGCGAATTTCATTTTAGCGTAAATATAAGAAATATTTATGGCAATAGAAATTTCAAAATAATTTTGTAGTTATTAAAATTTAAACGACGCATAGTTAAAATTAATGGAAGGACTTAATGAAACTAAATAATTAAAAATTAAATTTTAAATTTTAAATTTGTTAATTATTTAAAAAAACTTGAAAAATAATAATTTAAATTAATTAAAAATTGAAATTAAATTTAAAGTAAAAAAAAAATTTTTTTTTTAATTATTTAAAACTTTAAGAAATAAATAAAAATTAAATTAATTAATTAAAAGGAAATTAATACAAGACATCTTAATTCATATTAAAAAAAAAATACTTTTACAAAGTTAATACCAGAAAAACATTTTTTTAAATAAAAGTCTATGTCATTAATGATTTATTGTCAGCAATTTTTGTTACATACATTTCTTTCAAATAAAAATATATTTAATTTTAATATTAAAAACAAATATGATATAATTTGCTAATACTTCTGCCATTAATAAATAATCTTTTTTTTTGCAGTGCCACCGAAGAAGCCGGTGATAATGGATCAGAACGGAGAATTGTTTCACAGCTTTCAGAGCAGAACTGCTAACGAAGGAGATGACCTCTTTTTTAGTGTGTGAAACTGAAGGAGGTAGGCTCCAGAAATTTAATATTTTTCAACACTTTTTATATCGTTACTGATATTTTAAAAATAAAAAATATTTAATAATGTATATTAAATATTATAAATTAACCCACATTTGGTCCAATGATAATGTGCGCAGAAGATCTTCGGTTTTTACCTTTGTTCGTCCTCATTGGGCTGTCACTGTTTTCAAAATCGAGAAGATTTTGATGTTTGCGATAACTTCCCCGCCGCGACAATAATATTATATTGTAGGATATAGGATATATCCTGTCCTATATCCAGGATATATTCTATAAATATTGATACATCCGAGTTTTTAACATAGGATATATCCAATATTATATGATATATCCGAGGTTTTTTCCAAATGACTCAAATACGAGGCAATTAAGCCCTAAAAGATTACGCTGAAAGCACTTTCATGAAAAGAAGTAAAAACTGTAATATTATATATAAGTAATGGCAAACCTGTGAAATTTCAAAATTATTTATTACAGATTGTACCGGCATCATACCTGTGATATTGCAAAAATAGTGTTATCAATAAGTATTGCCATACCTATGAAACTGCATAACTAATATCAATTGTGCTGGCATACTTGTGATATTGCAAAAAAAAAAATGTTATCAACAAATATAGGCATACATAAATAATTGCAAATATGGTATTATCAATGACTACTGCCCTACCTATGAAACTGCAAAATAATATGATAAAAATTCTGGTACTGGCATACATTTGATGTGGCAAAAAATATTAAACAATACTGGCATACCAATGTTATTGCAAAAAATAGTATTATCAATAAGTATTGGCATACCCTATGAAACTTCAAAATTAATATCGTCGCTTGAATTGCCGTATTTAAGAGATTGCAAAAACTTATTATCAATACTGGCATACTTATGTCATGGAAAAAGTTATGCTATCAGATTGTACTGGCATATTTATGATAATGCAAAAATAATATTATAAAGTGCTGGGATACCCATGAAACTACAAAAATAATGATATCGATTGCACTGGCATATGTACGATATTGAAAAAATATTATCGGCAAGTACTGGCTTCCTATATCAATGTAAAAATATTACCTATTGGTATTGGCATACCCACGTCATTGTAAAAAAATATCATAGATAAGTACTGGCATTGATGTTGCAAAAAAAAAAAGCAAATCAAGCTGTTGAAAATGCAAATCCTCTACTGCAGTCTTTTGCTTGTAGAAACGATGAAGATGGCTGTGAGTATCTGAATAACTCAAAGGCAGAACAACAAAATTTTTTGGTTTTCTGCACTGACATACCTATGATAATGCAAAAATAATATTGAAGAAATGGCATACCTTTGAAACTACAAAAAAATAATATCGATTGTACTGGCATATTTTACGATATTGCAAAAAAAAAAAATATCGACTAGTACTGGCATGCTCATGTCATTGCAAAAATAATATTATCTATAAAATACCATACCTATGAAACTAAAAGAAATAATGATATCAATTGTACTGGCATATTTGCGATATAACAAAAAAAAATATTGACAAGTACTGGCGTACCCATGACATCAAAAATAATATTATCGATCAGTACTGGCGTACCCATGACATTAAAAAAACGATATTATTGATAAGTACCGATAAACTATATGACAATTTCAAAGACGCAGGAAATGTCAAACATCTTCATTTTTTGTAAAATATTTCCAGCATTCAAAAGCATTAAGTCTTTTCCAATAAGTACTGGCACTCTTCTCAGTAAATGTATCTTATATTTTGTATAAGTAGAAATCGTCCATATAATATATACACTCAAGAGCCAAAACATTATGACCACCCCTACATTTTGCAATGATACTACCTGGATGACGTGAAGGCGTGATCCGGTGGAATAATATTTAATGGTTTAAGTGGTGGGTATTAATCCATCCTGCCAAGGCGGGTTGAAGCTGTGTTTCGCGCCAAAAGTCAGCCAACTCGTTATTGCAGTTTTTGCCATTGTTTTGGACGAGAGACTTGAGGGATGTTCAGACAGTATATATATATATACATATGCCTCACGCTGTTTAAATTCATAGTTATAAGTTTGTATCTTTTAAAGCACGAAACTAAACAACAAGAAAAAAAGCAATACATAAAAGTAATAAATCAAAAATGTTTCATACCTTTGATAAGCATCATAAAGTTTATCTAATAAAAATTGTACTGCCACTATTTTAAAAGTTTTCTAAAAAAAATTATAGATTATAAATACTGGCATACCCATGCCATTGTGTGTAAAATGAATGAATAGATCGATCCAACAAAAATGTATGTACCCACACAAATACATTTGTCAAATACTGGGATCAACTATGACATTCCCAAACTTTTTTGATGCAAAGTTCTTCAAAAGATTACTCCAGTGGTTCTTTTATACTGTAACAACTTCTGATTCCAGAAAGACTGGCTTTTCTTCATATCCTCTTCTGAAAACCTTCCAACTTCCAGCTAGATGTCCCTCTCCTCAGCAGAAATTAGTGACTTATGGCTCTGTATATAAATCCACATTGCATCAGTATGCACTGTAAGAGTTTCAAACATCTGTAACTTTAAAGGAAAAATCACACACCCTTGATTTTGCAATTTGAACTGTCTACTTAAAAAGCAATAGATGAATTTTTATTCCATGTTTTTTTAAAAGGTGGAGTTTTAACTAAGATGTAAGCTGAAACATGGTGGTGTTGAATCGCCACGCCAAGCGCAGCCTAAAACTTTTAGTAAAAATATTTTTGTAACTTTTTTTTTACTATACATTGGCCATTTGAATTTTAAAAATTTAGTTTAATTTTGTAATAAGGTAAAACTAAAAATTACTTTTGTGTTTAGATTCAAATAAATAGGCCAGTGCATACTGCTGTATTGTGAGTTATGTTTTGAACTCCTACCACACCACAGTGCCACAGCTTAGTTGCCCCTATACAGTTTGTGAAAGATGTGGAGGAGAAGTTTGATTGAGATTTGAAACTCTACAATCATATGAGAAAGTGTATTGAACCACACTACAACACATATATGCACCGGCCAGAGACCCAACCCGGAAATGTGTGGTATCGATCGGGCTAGGAACGCGCGTGAAGAACTACAGATCTCAGAGCGTTGGGAGGGGGTTTAGCGCTTTCTTTTTTACGAGGTAGGGTTATGCCACCTCCGTAAAAGAAAACATTTCATGTCTCTCGAATCTCGCCAGCGTGGCAGATGGCCGCTGGCCAACCATGGCTACAGGCTATTGAACTGTGGTGAAAGCGCGCAAGAGACTTTATAAGCACCCCTCTATTTATAATATATATTTTCGTAATAATGGCAATACAAGTATAGCTAGAATATTCAAATATAATGTAGAAAATTGATTATTTAAAATAATATTCTTCTTATTAATTGTGTAACAGCCCATTGATGGCCACAGACTACCTACGGCAAATGGTGACATTAAGAGGTAGATGCTTTTCTTGATGTGGCGCTCGCGTTCAACGCTCTGGCTAATAGGTGGCCAGGATATCAAGGTTTTACAGTTTAAACATATTCCGAACCCCTATATGCATCCATATAGCACACCGCTGCTACTGAAATGGAAACTTCATGGCTTCGAGCACCAGCCACTGTCCATTCAGGGGTCTGTGTGGTTTTGAACTCACTTCATTACTATGAGACATCACTGGTGGGAAGCAAATTTTCCACATGGCACCACAGCTCAGGAGCTGAGCTGCCCTTACTGTAATTTTGAACTAAGATAGAAAGCTTGTAAAGAAACCTCTGAGCAAGCATGTGAACCCAGAACTCATGTCTATTCCAGATATGGCACATGTTAGAATCTAGAGGCCAGAAAATCTGTTCTCTCACATCAGCTCGTGGAGGAAGGAGTTGCGGTGGAAAGGTACATGCTCCCTCTGCACCATCCCTGGTGGTATACATACAAACTGAAGCGGACAAATTGTGGATGCAGTCTACTCCCATGTTCCAAAAAAGGTGGCTAATCCTCACATGTGTCCCAACAGGACGGATATCCCATGAGTACCCTGGCCCATGGATGGAAGGAAAGTGTGGGTAACTGTTGGGATGGAGTACCCCTTAGGTCTGACTTGGCTCCGTGGGATGCTCTTTGCCAACTGCAGGATGGGGACCCATGACTTAAAGTTGATTCCGAACCACTTCAACACCCAGCAAGTAATGCTTGGACTCGCCGACCTAGAAATCTAGGTGGAAGTTTATGCTAGA
>BPLR01000012.1:0-38128 GCA_021605095.1 Caerostris extrusa | reverse complement strand
TTTGCGCACAATTTGATAAAGAACCACCACATCGTCACAATATCGAACGGTGGATGAAACAGTTTCAGGACACGGACTTCTTGGTGTAAGAAAGCCAGCTCAGAACGAACAGCAGCCAAAACCGAAGTGGTTAAAAAATCGTGACACGTTTTTACGAAGCAATCAATGCATTTTTCGAATTGTGAACTCAATGTGTCACAAATAATGGTGTGGCGGGTGTTATTGAAACGTCTACAATACTGGCCATACATCTTTTAGATGGTGCAGCCGTTAAAACCTTCCTACGAGCCCTTGAGTGAAGCCTTCTGTGAGAATTTGCAAGAAAAGCTGGATGTAAATGTTTTCTTTGGACAGATTTAGGCTTATGGATGAAACCACTTTTACGTTTCTGCCAAAGTCAATCACTCTAATTTACGGTTTGGGAGGCATGAAAAATTCACATGGTGTTATGAAACATCAGCATGATTTTCCAAAAGGGAACGTTTTATGCGTCATTTCCATCAGTTATTTTTTTGTCCTTTTTCCTTCCTGGAAAAATCAGTTAATGTTGAGCATTTACCAAGATATGCTATAGAAGTGGTTGTTCTCCCAGTTGCAGGAAGTGGTTTTCAACTTCCTTTGCAGCGAAACAATGGTCCACCACGTTGACATAAAAACGAATATTAGAACCTGAAATATAGTCTACCCCATCACTTGAGTGGCTATGCTGTATCGAACGATATACCATTGCTCTGTTGGTCACCGGGATCCTCATATCTAACCTCATATGAGTTTTTCATATGGGATTTTGTTTAAAGACAAAATGTTCGTGCCACCATTTCCCAGGACTTGCAACAACTGAAAAAGCGGCTAACTGAAATGCTCGGATCATTAACACATGCTATTCTATCATGAGTGTGGCAAGAACTGGAATACCGCAGCCGTGCCACTGCAGGGGCACACATAGAACATCTATGGAAACTTGAATAACTATAGCTTCACTGTAAATTTGATTTAATAAATTAAAATTATTACAGAGTTCACAGGTATGATTTCTTTTTGTCATATTCAATATCAAACATTATGTACTTTAAACTTTTAAAAATACGTTTTTGTTATTTAGCATGGAATTTTTTAAATGTTAAATGGCATGAAAGGCTGATAACATAGTTATTTTTTTTTCATACAATGAAATGAAATAAGAAATATGATTTTAAAATTAAAGATTCCTTTACTAATTTGCGGATTGGTATATATCAAATACATTAAGATGTCTTCTATTCCTTAGTTATCCATAATCGACTGGCAGCACTTCAGTAATTTTCGCTCATCTAATGCGTAAAAGGGGTACATGTTCGCAACTGCCGGCAGTATGCATTATAATCACATCTTTCAGAAACAAGGTAATTCAGAAGGGATTATAATAAGGTCTTCAATTGTCTCGCATCGATTAGCAAGCTACCTGGCCGGAATTTTCAGGGTTTCAGACGTGAAAGGCATCCATGGATGAAAAATCCCTCAAATGAGTGGAGGATTCGAGTGCTACAAAATGAATGTATGTCCGTTGGTGTATTATATAAATTTAACATCAATATGTAAAACTGATTTTGATTATGGCACAATAAATCTTTTTTGTTAATCTTTTTTTGTTTACTTTTTTTTTTTACTGACTAGTTAAATGCAACGGAACCTGATGGCCGAAGGACTGGGCTCTGATTCTTGTAGTGGTTTGAAATCCGCTTTAAACAGTAGGCTCCAATCTAATATTCTTGTAGAGCGCAGGACTGGCAATCTTACTAATTCAGAAGAAAATATTTGTCTAGAAAATCCAGACGGCCTTGATCCAACATGGGGTTGTTTTATCAATGAAGAAGTTATATGCAATGATCATTACAGTTTAAATTCATAAACAACTCTTATAAAAATTGATCTCCTTTTATAAAAAAAAAGAAAAATAATTAGTTTATTTCTATTTCAAACAAATAATAATAAAAGCAACTATTTATTTAAAAGCTTCCAGATTAAATTAATTAAAAATTCGATACAAAACAACAAGATAGAATCATACCAAGCAAATAAATTTTATAACAATCTTTATCAACAAAATATTGAAATGTAATAAGAAATTTTTTTTTTTGTAATTACAGTTACATATCATTTGTATTTTTAAATAATTATCAATTAAATTGTTTATGGAAACTACAGTATTGCTCCTTGGAATGTAATATTTATACTTAAAAATCGGAGGGGTATTTCCTAAACTACAATTTAGCTTCTTTCACTGCACAAAAGTTTGTCAAAAAGCACTCGCAGCCTGTGCTGAATAAAAAAAAAACCTTTTATCAAATTCAAGCAATTTCGTTGAGTGCCGATATGTTTTGGATTCCAATTTTTCGCACTATACACGCAAAACATTTTTCAAGTATATGCAAAATGCATGAACTTTTTCTAAAATAAACTTCAGTACAAAAAGAACTTTGTTCAGTTGTATTGGTTTGCTTTTGCACTCAGTTACGAACGGATTACAGTTACGAACAAATCCAAAGTTTCTCGCATCAGCAATCAAAATGTATTTTGTAGATTTGACTTTTCTCCCTTATGAGAAACAAATTCAAGTTAAATTCTTCTTGAAAAGCCCTCTTTGAAGGGAATGTTACCATTCCTCAACTCTCCAACGTGGTCTGAGGGCCAATTGGCTAGCGTTCTGGCCTTTGGTACTTCAGGTTCGAATCCTGGCGATGGCATGAATGCTCAGTGGTTTGGTATCCATGTTAAATTGTAGATCCGGTATAATTAGTCTAAAGTGTGCACAAATGACAGTAAAACAAAACCCAATCCATTCTCCAACTAGGATATACTATAAGTAAGTGGAACATGAGACACAAAACAAGTGCATGCACAGACTACATATATACTACTCTAAATGTAACTACATATATACTATGTGTCCAAAAAGTAAGACCAATTTTCAATTTAAATTTCCCGGGTCTTATGGAATTTCATTTTCTTCTTCTTTTTTAGGTTGCTGACGTTGTCCTTGACATCTGTGGGAAATTCACGTCAAAATATTCATTAGTGTTTGAGTTACGCTTGGCTTCGTGAGACGCTAAACTGATTCCTGCGATTTTTGAAATGTCTGAATTAATTGAGCAAAGAATTTATATTAGATTTTATTTGTTGAAGCGTACAGAATGTTGCATTCATGGAATGTTGCCGGTGTGCATTCTATATCGCAAAGAAATGTTTAGAAGTGGTATAAACAGTTCAAAGAAGCAAGAGAACGCGTTGAAGACGAACAGCCCTCTGTTCGACCATTAACCTCAACCTACGAAGCTCATGTCCAAACAATTAAAGATTTAGTGTTTACAAACAGTCGATTTGCAATTAGAGACGTTACTGATGATGTTGCAATTTCAAAAGGATCGTTCAGATCCATTTTGGGCCTCAAACGTGTCAAATCTCGATTGTGCTGAAAAACACTGAATGCGCCAGCTCACACTGCATTTATTCTTCCTGACTTTTTCACTAAAAATGAAATCCACATCGTTCCACAACCACCGTATTCACACCGTGCGACTTTTTGGCTATTCTCTAAACTCAAAAGACCACACCGTGGACCCGTTTTGAGTCGATTGAAGAGATTCAACGTGAATCGCTTCAACAATTCAACGAACAATCGAACAATTCAACGTGAATTGTTTTGAAGGCCATCCCTGCCGATGACTTTTTAGCAGGCATTGAAGATTGGAAAAAATTTGGCATAAGTGAATTGTGTCTGAGGGAATTACTTTAAAATCGATGAAATAAATTTGGAAGAATAAATAAAGACGTTTTGAAAAATAATAATTTTTCTTACTTTTCGGGCACAGTAGTACATTATGTATAAATGTAATTAAAGATATATTTAATCAAAAACTAAAATATATATTACGCCGGCTAGAAAAGATAATTCCTTTCATTTGGGGGAACATAAGTGTTTCCTTATACCCATATACATAATTTATGAAAATTTATTTACCCTTGTCGTAAGATATCGTCCATTGTTAAAGTGATTTTTGGTTTAATACTTGGTTTAGGAGAGATATGATAAAATAAAACAATAGATAAGTAGCAGTTTGCTTTTTACAGATGAGTCTTTAATTATATTGGCTGGTTAGGTATGGTTACAGTGTGTGTCTAATCCCTTTAAGAAGCTATTCAGAATGACAATATTTTATTTCTTTCTTTCTTTAAAATAATTTTTATTTTTGCCAGTTGAATGATAAATCTAATGAATAGCAAAATATATCATTGAACTTAACTAAATGTGAAAAGTAATTTCCGATTCAACTAAGGTGCTGATAAATTATTTGTGATTATTTCAATTTAAAACCTGTTTTTGTTAAAGTAAGTTTTTTTTTTTTTTTTAATTAAATCACTTTTTAATATGATTTAAGTAACACAAAAACAAAAATTTAAATTAACTACGATTATTTAGTTAAAAAGCTATTTGTTGTTATAATAGCTTTCTTGTTATGTATTTTGTTCTAGGTATTTCTATAGGGGGCCTGAATCGCCGAGTGACTAGCGCTCTGGCGTCTGGCGCTAGGTGCCACAGATTTTGGGATCGATTCCTGGCGATGTCGTGAATGTTTGTAGTGGTTCGAAATCCACTTTAAATCGTAGGTCCCGATCTAATTTGGCTGTAGAGCGTTGGGCGTAGTGCTGAAAACCCTATGCCGTAAAAAGAAAACATCTCCTGTCTCGAATTCTGCCAGTAGGCAGACTGACTTAGCCCACCATGGGGCTGTTGAGCCACTGAAGATAATGATTTCTATATATTTTTCTATCTCTTTTCAACGATCAGATCATTAATAACCTGACTACTATCCCACATAGCTTTTTTTTTTTATTAATATAATTCTTTTATTGTGTAGAATAGAATTTATATTTATTTCACACTATTTAATTTATATTTTGTTTCACATCCTTAAATTTTACTCAGTATCACGAATAACATTTCACAACAACGATAAATGATTGTTCTTTTATAACAATTCATTATTAACTTAATTGTTTTTCTAATGGTATAAATATCGCCATTTTTAGCTCACTCAAACAGGCGCGCTCACATATATATTGAGTTACAATACAGCAAAGAAAATCGAAAAACATATATCACCTAATTTTAAGCCCAAATTAAAGCACTTTTAGTAATTTTTATTAAAAAAAGTTTGCAAAAAATCATTCCTTAAAGCAATATATTAACAAATGCCTAGAATAAACGAACTAATCACCTAAATCGATATCGAACATCATAGACTTCACTGCAATAACTATCTATGCAAAAAAAGAATATTAAATATCAGATCAATTAAATTTTCTGGCATATTTCACGTAGAAAAATGAAATGACTTCTCATGCATTGGTCAAATAGTGAAAATATTTATTTTGTGCATATGGATTATCTTTTTTGTTTTAAGAAATACAAACATATTCCATGACAGACAATGATTATTCATCAATATTTTGATAGACACAATCCAAGTCGTCGTTAAAAGACCATTTTCTTATAAGACTGTATCGATAGAGAGAAAATGCGCATATATGTGAGTAAATGGAATTTGCTTAAGGGAATTCCAATAATTCAAGGGCATATATGATTTCATGAGACAATGAAAGGTTTCATTGAATTGTATCACGGTAAATGCCATTTAAGTAATGAATACTTATATTTAATGTTATTCTTTTTCTATGGCGCAATAGACATTTTTTTTTTGGGGGGGCTGCTTACTAGCAGATTTCGAGACAAGATATATTTTAAATTTTACTGGTTGGGATTATCAGACCTATGACCAACAGTCCTATTGGACCAGACCCAACGGCTTAAAGTGCATTCCGAATCACTACAGACATCCATGGCACTGCCGGCACTCGAAGCCGAAACCTCTGGCACCCAGCACCAGTCACTCGGCCATCAGTGCCCTATGTTTAGAGTTGCTTTAATAAAATAAAATTAAATAGTACGAAAAATAGGTTCCAAATTTATTTTATAAAAGTTTTCTAATTTTTCATACGTCTTGCAAATCAATAAGCTTAGAATGAGAATATCTTAGTTGAATTGCAAAGCAGACACATGTTTTTCGATCCAGCGATACGATAGCAATTCCCAAAAATTAGATTCAACGAATTCAATTTGCAACTTATAGTAAAATGGGTAAAGGATTTTTCCAATGCTCAGGGAAAATACTTGAAAAATTCAAATACACACTAAAAGAAAAAAAGTAGACAAACAATGCAACAATGCAAAACTCTTCCAAAATTCTTCCAACAATGCAAAACTACGCTGAATCTGGGATAACATAAATATGATTGAAGCTTATTTTAATTCCTGCCTTGCATGCTTTTCGCGGGATTCGAAAAGGTGAAGGAAAATGTTCTTGATGCAAAATAGCAAACTTGCTAACACAGAAGCAATGGCCACAACAACAACAATAATAATAGAAGACAGCTTTTTTTTTTTTTCCATTTGGGAAAATTCCGAAAGTGTATTATTAGGCTAATGCTTACCGGATAAGAATGTATTCTTACTTTATCGTTTTTTTTATTAAAGTTTATATTCACTATCCCTTCCAATATTTCAGCGGAAAAAAAATTCCCATTCTGTTCTTCGGAAAAAGGAGAAGTGGTTTCCTTTCTTGAATAAGATAGTAGCTTAGCAGATAATAGAGTTTAAGACCAGTACGAAAAAGTAGGTTTTAAATGGAAACTAAAACTAAAATGAGTTTTAATGCTAATTGTAGGTACTTTCTTCTTTTTTCTTTTTAAGCTGGATTTCTTGAACTACTGAAACATTCCAGATATCCATTCCTTTCTATTATCACTGATTTTCTTCTTTTAAAAACGCTAACGAAATGTATAAAGATACTTTATTCTAAGTAGTGGAGTAAATTAAAGAACTTTAAATATTTTTTGTCTGTAAGAAATAAAAATAAAAAAAAAAAAGGTTGGAAAAGTGATGGAGTTCTGCTTGAAAAGCTAACATAGCATGAATTTATTTCCATTAAAAGTGAAAAGGAGGGAATTTAGTTCTATTATTGGTTCTTCAAATCCATTTAAAGTTTGTTTGGAATCCCGGAAAAGTTTCAAAATGAGATTTAATTCTTTTTAAGTAAAAGTCAATTATCATTACTTTGAAATAACTTGAAAGCACTGAGTAACTAAGAAGTGCTCTGCGAACCGCTTCTTTCCTTATCCAGTTTCGCAATCCCCTGAAATGCTGCCAAATAATGTTAATTACATGACTCATTTAAGTGAAAGAGCAGATAGAAAATATCCAATTACAGTAAATTAATAATTTATCAGCCCAATATTTTTATTATTAATTGAAAATAAAGTTTTATTTCACGATATTATTTTCTTACTAAATGTTTGGGACAAACTTCCACAACTATAAGGCCATTTTATGGTTGGTTACTTAATAATAATGAATTTGAACATTTACTATGCCTACAATTATTTAACAATATTATTACTTTGTCATGATTATTTTTCTTGTGAATATTTATAATAACGTAATTGCTATTATATTTTGTAATTATTTATCAGAAAAACTTTTAACCCATAAAATCAGAGAACAGTCTTTTGATATTTTTGTTGCGTTTTTTTATGAATTTCGTTCTTTCCATCTACTTATTTAATAACACAAAATAATTTATATAATTTAAAGTAATTTCTATAATCAACCATTTACATACCTTACGTATCCTTTGTTTAAGTGAGAAATTTTATAAAATTTTTCTAAATCTAAATTACGAAGATCGGCTTATATACTATTCGCAATAAATTTAGGTAGTTTAACCAGCATGAAAAAAAATTCCCATCCAGTTCCTCAGAAAGGAGAAGAATCGGTTTCCTTTCTTGAATAAGATAATAGCTTAGCAGATAATAGAGTTTAAAACCAGTGCGAAAAAGTAGGTTTCAGAATAGAAACTAAAACTAAAATGCGTTTTAATGCTAATTGTAAATACTTCCTTTTTTTAAGCTGTATTTCTTGGACTACTGAAACATTCTACATTTCTATTATTTTTCTTATTTTTATATCACTGATTTTTTTTTCTTTTAAAAAGCTAACGAAATGAATAAAGATACTTTATTCTAAGTAGTGGAGTCAATTAAAGAACTTTAAATATTTTTGTCTGCAAGAAATAAAAAAAGTCTAAAAGTGTTGGAATTCTGCTTGGATAAGGTAACACAGCATGAATTTCTTTCCATTAAAAGTGAATAGGGGGAAATTTAGTTCTATTACTGGTTCTTCAAATCCATTTAAACTTTGTTTGGAATCCGGAAAAGTTTCAAAATGAGATTTAATTCTTTTTAAGTAAAAGTCAGTTCTCATTACTCTTAAATAACTTTAAAAGCACTGAGTAACTAAGACGTGCTCTGCGAACTGCTTCTTTTTTATCCGGTTACGTAATCCCCTGAAATACTGCCAAAGAATGTTAATTAGGTAACTCATTTAAATCAAAGAGCAGACGGAAAATATCCAATTACAGTAAATCAATATTCTATCATTTCAATAAGTTTATCATTAATTAAAAATAAAATTTTTATTTCACACCTTCCTTTTTTTTAACTAAAAGTCTGGGACAAACTTCAACAACAACAACGAATAGGCCATTTTATTGTTGTTTCTTCCGTAATAAAGGAGAATTTGTACATTTATTTTATCTTAATTATTTATTATTATTATTAATTTATCAGGATTATTCATTTTATTTATGTTGTTAATATTTTACAATAAAGTAATTTCTAATTTATTTTTCTTATTATTTACCAGAAAAAAATTATAACCCATTCAATGAGAGATCAGACTTTTTGATAATAATAGTGGCATATTTTTATGAATTTCGATCCTTACTTCTACTTAAAGATTAAATAACACCAAGTTAATTTATATATTATAAAATAATTTTTATGCTCAACTATTCGTGTACCTTATATTTCTGTGTGTAAGAGAAAAAAATTCTTCAAACATTTTCTAAAGCGAAGTTACGAAGTTCGGCCTAAATGTCAAACAGATTCGCAGAGCTCGCAAAAAATTTAGGTACTTTTTCGTTACTCTGTAGGAAGCGATAATTCGTTTAATATAGTTTTTATATTTATTATGTTTATGAATAAAAAACAAATTTTAAATTAAATGAGTTATCCGTGTTAAGAAAATGTGTTGTTTTATTTTCGAAATTTTTCTATTGATGGTTTGTGTTGTGTCTTCGTCAAAGAAGCACAACTTTGATACGAAAGATTTGGCGAATACGCAAAGCAACATTAAGATTCCGAAAACGCGATCACCTTTTAGTCTGAAAGTAGGCGTAAAAGTATTTTTCTCGCCGTTCATCTTTCCGATAAAAAGTAAAATTACTGAGAAAATAAGACTAGCACCGATACAACAGTTTCGAGACAACATTTTAATAATTCCATTGTCAAATTGAGTTACCAGAATTATAAATGCCATCATTTGGCGTCTGGCCCTTTTAATATGCATCGATTTGATTGAAAAATACTTTATCGGTTTTGCCAGCTTGGTAATATTTTCCCTTACGGTGACAAGTTTCGAGTGACAAAAAATTATTTCAGAGACAGATTTTTCGAGACAGGAAATATTTTACTTTTTACGTGTAGTGTTGTCAGACTTACTCCCAACAGCCGAACGATCTAAATTATACCGGGACCTACGGTTTAAAGTGGATTCCAAACCATGGCAGCGCTGGGACTCGAATCCGAAATCTGTGGCATCAAGTGCTAGTCACTCGTCCATAAGGTTCCATTGTTTTAATAAAATAAAATTAAATAGTTAAAAATGTGTATTTTATAAAAATTTTCTAATTTTTCATACTTCTTGCAACTCTATACACTCAGAATAGTAATATGTTGATTGAATTGCAAAGTAAACGCATGTTTTACTATCCAGCTGCTTTAAAGTGAATATTAACGCGAGATGTTTTCTCATTTATATGTATTATGTCATAGTAATTCATAAAACATTAGTTTCAAACAATTCGATTTGCAACTTAAAATGGGTAAAGCCTTTTCCCAATGTCCAATGCAAACTACCTGGAAGAACTCTAGACAAATACAGACGCAAACACTAAAAGAAAAAAAGAAAGTCAAACAGCTAAAATTTCTTCCAACAATCCAAAAACTACGCTGAATCTTGGATAAAATAAATATGATTGAAGCTTATTTTAATTCCTGCCTCGCACGCTGTCGCGGGATTCGAAAGGACGAAGGAAAATGAACTTGATGCAAAATAACAAACTTGCTACCAGAGAAGTAATGACCACAACAACAATAATAATAGAAGAAGTTTTTTTTCCATTCGGGAAAATTCCGAAAGTGTATTATAAGGCAAATGCTTATAAGATAAGAATGTATTCTTACTTTATCATTTTTTTTATTAAAGTTTATATTCACCATCCCATCCAATTTCTGTATGGAAAAAATTCCATCCAGTACCTCAGAAAGGAGAAGAAGCGGTTCCTTTCTGAATAAGATAATAGCTTAGCAGATAATAGAGTTTAAAGCCAGTGCGAAAAAAAGTAGGTTTTGGAATACAAACTAAAACTAAAATGCGTTTTAATGCTAATTGTAGATACTTTCCTTTTTAAGCTGTATTTTGGACTACTGAAACATTCCAGAACTTTTTTTTTTTTAGAAAAGCTAACGAAATGAATAAAGATGCATTATTCTAAGTATAGAGGAAATTAAGGAACTTAAATATTTGTGTCTGTAAGAAAAAAAAAAAAAAAGGTTGAAAGTGATGGAGTTCTGCTTATAAAAGGTAGCACAGCATGAATTTCTTTAAATTAAAAGTGAAAAGAAGGAATTTAGTTCTATTACTGGTTCTTCAAATCTGTTTAAAGTTTGTTTGGAATCCGGAAAAGTTTCAAAATGAGATTTAATTCTTTTTAAGTAAAAGTCATTTCTCATTATTTTAAGTAACTTAAAAGCACCGAATAACTAAGAAGTGCTCGGCGAACCGCTTCTTTCCTATCCAGTTTCGTAATCCCCTGAAAGAACTGCAGAAGAATGTTAATTAATTAACTCATTTAAGTCAAATATCAGATAGAAAATACCCAATTACAGTAAATTAATAGTCTATCAGTCCAATAAGTTTATCATTAAGTGAAAATAAAGTTTTATTACGCACCATCATTATTTACTAAATAAGTGGAACAATCATCAATAACAACGAGAAGTCCATTTTTTTGTTGGTTTCTTTCATAATAAATAAGAAATTTTACATTTATTTTTAATTTTTTTTATTAATAATTACTTTATCATGATTATTTTTTATGAATATTTATAATAAACTAATTATTAATTTCTTTTGTTGTTAGCCATTAGAAATTTATAACCCATACAATTAGAGATCGGTTTGGATAATCGGTTGGCGAGTTCAGAGAAGAAACCTTATAAATACTATACGTCTCCCTTTACTATGGCCAGATGACTGGATTATCCCATCTGAAAAGTAGGGATCATTTAAATATAAAAATGCTTTTAATACTTTGTCTGTGTTTTCAAATGAAAACTATTGTACGCTGGCTTACTAGTGAGATGTCCTATTAAAAATTAATATTCGTATTTTTATTATTTTAAAAGTTCCTTCACTCAAGTTTTCGTTTAAGTTTTTTAGCACGTTTTCGGATTTCGATCTTTCCATCTACTTAACATTTAATAACACATTAAATTAATTATATATTTTAAAAATAATTTTATACTCAACTTTTTTTCCGTGTATATGTGAGAAATTTTATAAACTAATTCTAAAGCTTAATTACAGAGGTTGGCTTATATATTCATATAAAGATTCGCAAATCTAGCAAAAAATTTAGGTACTTTCTCGTTAACCAGCAGGATTGGTTTGGTCTGTCGCTCTACAGTCATTTTTGCACACTTTAGACTAATTGGTAACCTTTACTACCTTTAACTACCGTTTAAAGTGGATTCCAAACCCTACAAAAATCCATGGCACCACATAGACTCAAATCTGAAAAACTGTTGCATCGAGTACCAGTCATTCATCCCCTATATTTAAGGTTGGGTTTAAAAAATAAAAATTAAATATTACAAAAGATAGTTCCAAATTTATTTTATATATTTTTTTAATTTTCATACTTCTTGGAAATCCATACGCTTAAAAGGGAATGTATTGGTTGAATTTCAAAATAAACTCATGTTTTTCGATCCAGCTGCAGGCAAGTGAATATTTACACGAGTTGTTTCTCATTTACATGTATTATGCGATAGCAATTCACAAAAAATTACATTCTACGAATTCGATTTGTAACTTAAAATAGGTAAAGTATTTTTCCAATGCTCAATTCAACCTACCTGAGCAATGCAAATACAAGCACTAAAAGAAAAAAATAAAGTCAAATAGCGGAAATCTCTTCCAACCATCCAAAACTACGCTGAATTGTGGATAAAATAAATATGATTGAAGCTTATTTTAATTCTCGCCTTGCATGCTTTAACGGGATTCGAAAGGGTGAAGGAAAATGTTCACGATGTAAAATAACAAACTTGCTAATACAGAAGCAATGGCCACAACAACAACAATAATAATAGAAGAGAGCTTTTTTTTTCCATTTGGGAAAATTCCGAAAGTGTATTATTAGGCTAATGCGTACAGGATAAGAATGTATTCTTACTTTAACATTTTTTTTATTAAAGTTTATATTCACTATCCCTTCCAATTTTTCTGCTGATAAAAAATTTCCCATCGAATACTTCAGAAAAAGAAGAAATGGTTTCCCATCTTGAATAAGATAATAGCTTGGCAGATAATAGAGTTTAACACCAGTACGAAAAAAAGTAGGTTTATAATAGAAAGTAAAACTAAATGCGCTTTAATGCTAATTGTAGGTACTTTCTTCCTTCTTTTTAAGCTGGAACATTCTACATTTCTATTCTTTTTTTTTTTTTTTATATCGCTGTTTCTTCTTCATTTAAAAAGCTAACGAAATGAATAAAGATACTTTATTCTAAGTAGTGGAGTAAATTAAAGAACTTTAAATATTTTTGTCTGCAAAAAATAAAAAAAAGCTGAAAGTGATGGAGTTGTGCTTGGAAAAGGTAACATAGCGTGAATTTCTTTCCATTAAAAGTGAAAGGGGGAGTTTAGTTCTATTACTGGTTCTTCAAATCCATTTAAAGTTTGTTTGGAATCCCGGAAAAGTTTTAAAATGAGATTTAATTCTTTTAAGTAAAAAGTCAATTCTCATTACTTTTAAATAACTTGAAAGCACTGAGTAACTAAAGTGCTCTGCCAGTTCCTCATCCAGTTGCGTAATCCTGAAATACTGCAAAGGAATACTAATTAGATAACTAATTGAAGTCAAAGAGCAGACAGAAAATACCCAGTTACAATAAATTAATATTCTGTCAGCCCAGTATATTTATTATTAATTTAAAATTAATTTTTATTTCACACCATCATTTTTTTACTAAATGCCTGGGGCAAACTTCAGCAACAACGAGAAGGCCATTTTATTGTTAGTTCTTTCCTAATAAATGAGTATTTGTACATTTATTTATCTTAATTATGTATTAATATTATTATTTTGCCTTGAATATTTTTCTTGTAAATATTTCTAATAAAGTAATTGTTAATTTATTTTGTTATTATTTATCAGAAAAACTTATATTCAACATAATTAGAGCTCAGTCTTTTGATAGTAATTGTGGCGTATTTTTTATGGATTTTGGTCCTTTCATCTACTTAAGATTCAATAACACATTAAAATAATTTATATACTTTAAATATTTTTTTATACTCAACAATTCATATATCTATGCTTTCGTGTATAAGTGCGAAATTTTATAAACTTTTTCTAAAGCTAAATAACGGACGTCAGCTTGTATACTCTAATAAAGAATCGCAAATGTCGCAAAATTTTTAGGTGCTTTCGTTAACCAGCAGGATTGGTTTGGTGTGTCTCTCTACGGTCGTGTTTTGCACACTTTAAGCTAACTAGAGAGACCTGGCGTTTAAAATAGATTACTGAACCACTACAAATATACATGGCACCACCTGAAAACCTGCGGCTCCGAACACCTGTCCCTTTGCCATTAGTCCCCTGTATTTAAAGATGGTTTTAATAAAATAAAATTAAATAGTACAAAAAGTAGGCTCAAATTTATTTTGTAAAAATTTTCTAATTCTTCATACTTCTTTTAAATATATAAGCTCAAAATGGGGATATCTTAGTGGTATTACAAAGTAAACATATGTTTGTCCGTTCCAGCTGCACCGAAGAGAATATTTACATGAATTGTTTCTCATTAATATGCATTATGCGACAGCAATTCACAAAAATTAGATTCAACAAATTCGATTTGCAACTTAAAAGGGTAAAAGCATTTTTTCCCAATGCTCAATCCAACCTACCTGGAAGAACGCTAGACAAATGCAAACGCAAACACTAAAAGAAAGTTAAGAATGTCAAACAGCGAAAATCTCTTCCAACAATCCAAAAACAACGCTGAATCTCGGATAAAATAAATAGGATATTATAATTCCTGCCTTGCACGCTTTCACGGGATTCGAAAGGGGTGAAGGAAAATGAAAAATAACAAACTTGCTACCAGAGAAGAAATGGTCACAACAACAATAAGAATAGAAGTTTTTTTTCCATTTACGAAAATTCCTAAAGTGTATTATTGGGCTCATACTTACAGAATAAGAATGTATTCTTACTTTATCATTTATTTATTTAAGTTTATATTCACTATCCTTTCCAATTTTTCTGTGTAAAAATTTTTTTCATCCAGTTCCTCAGAATTAGATGCGGTTTCCTTTCTTGAATAAGATAAAATCTTAGCAGATAATAGAGTTTAAAACAGAACGAAAAAGTAGGTTTAGAATAGTAAGTAAAACTAAAATGTGTTTTAATGCTAATTGTAGGTACTTTCTTTTTAAGCTACATTTCTATTTTTTTTTTTTTAAAAAGCTAACAGAAACGATAAAGATACTTTATTCTGAGTAGTGGAGTAAATTAAAGAACTTTAAATATTTTTTTGTCTGTAAGAAAAAAAAAAGGTTGAAAGTGATGGAGTTCTGCTTGGATAATGTTTCTCTCCATTAAAGGTGAAAAGGGGAATTTAGTTCTATTACTGGTTCTTCAAATCCATTTAAAGTTTGTTTGGAATCCGGGAAAAGTTTCAAAATGAGATTTAATTCTTTTAAGTAAGAGTCGATTCTCATTACTTTTAAATAACTTAAAAGCACTGAGTAACTAAGAAGTACTCTGCGAACAGCTTCTTTCCTCATCCAGTTACGTAATCCCTGAAATACTGCCAAAGAATGCTAATTAGATAAGTTATTTAAGTCAAAAGAGCAGACAGAAAATACCCAATTACAGTACATTAATATTATATCAGCCCAATATGCTTATATTAATTGAAAATAAAATTTTATTTCATTCCATCATTTTTTGATTACATATATGAGACAAACTTCAACAACAACGAAGAGCCATTTTATTGTTGCTTCTTTTATAATAAATAAAAATTCGAATATTTATTTTGTTTTTAATTATTTATTAATTGTATTACTTTGTCATAAATAATTTTAATAAAGCAATTGCTAATTTTGTTGTTATTTTTTTCTACCAGAAGAACTTAGTACCCATACAATTAGAGCTCAGTCTTTTGATAAAAATAATGGCGTTTTTTTTTTATGAATTTCGATTCTTTCATCTTCTTAAGATTCAATAATACATTAAATTAATTTGTGTACTTTAAAATAATTTTTATACTTAACTATTCATGTGCCTTATGTTTCCATTTTTAGAGTGAATTTTTAAAACTTTTTCTAAAAAGCTAAATCATGGAGGTTTCTTATATACTCATATAGACATTGGGTAAGCTCTCAAAAAACGTAGTTATTTTCGTTAGCTGGCCGTAAGCGATAATTCGTTAAATATAATTTTACATTTTTTAATTATATGAAAAAAAAGAATAACTTTAAATGAAATGAGTTTATCCATTTCATGAAAATGTTTAATTTTTTTTTTTTTTTTTGAAGTGTTTATATTGCTGGTTTGTTGCTTTTTGATTTTTTCCGCAAACACGATCATAAAAGCATTTCTCTTCCCGTCTATCTTTAAAATAAAATTCCACAGAAAATAAAATTAGCGCCTATACAACATATGGCATACGAGACAACATTTTTAATATTTCCATCTTCATATAGGGTTGCCAGAATTATAACTACGTATGATTGCATCATCGTTTTACTATACAGCGATTGCATTGGAAAATTCTTCATACGTTTTACCAGCTTAGTAATATGCGCGACATCATTGCGACAAGCTTGAACGTTACGTAATTTTTTTGGTTCATTTCATCTTATATACAGGTTTTGAACTGCGGGCAAATTATTTTGAAGAAAAAACTGCACTCGTGGCTCATGAAATATGAATGTTGAATCCTTCATATTTCATGCATGAATTGAAGGATTATTTTATGAAAAGAAATGAAATATGAAATATCCTTGGGAACTTGGTTATAAATGTAAGTGGATCATGAAACAAACAATAAAGTATATACGAAAACACAGAAAAATAAATATTATAGTTTCATAAATATTATGTATAAATACAAGCAAAGATATATATTTTCAAAAACTAAAATATATATTATGCCTGCTAGAAATATAAAGATGAGTTGTTTTTTTCGGGGGGTGGGGGGTGAGAAATTCGATAAATACTTTTCGTTTTACCCATATACATAATTTATCAAAATTTATTAATCTTCGTAGTAGGACATCGTTCATTGTTAAAGCGATTTCTGGCTTAATGCTTGAAGTTGGTTTATGAGGGATATCACGAAGTAAGACAACAGATAAACGCTTTTACTGCTGTGTCTTTAATTATTTTGGTTGGTTAAATATTGCAACAGTTTGTATCTAATCCCTTTAAGAAGCTATTCAGAATGTCAATATTTTTATTTCCTCCCGTATCATTCAACTGGCGAAAGATAAAAATGATTTTAAGCATAATGGACAGCAATATATAACGCTGAGCTCAATTAAATGTGAAAAGTTATTTCAGATTCAACTAAGCTGCCAAAAAACTATTTATGATTATTGCAATTTAAGTCAGTATTTGTTAAGTAAATTTATTTTTAACTAAGTCCCTTTAAATTTGGTTTACATAATAAATAAACAAAAATTTTAATTAATTGCGATTATTTAGTTGAAATGCTATTACGTGTTATAAAAGGTTTGTTATATATTTTGTTATAAGTATTTTTTTTTTATCTGTTGGCTCACAGATTTTAATTTTTAAAGGTCCAATCGTTAATACCCTGACTACTACCTCACTTCATATATTCCTTTTTTGTTTTAGATTTCTTTTATTGTGTAGAAGAAATTTTTTGTTTATTTCACACACTATTTAATTTATATTTTGTTTATATCATTACATTTTTATTAAGTACCATTCGAAACTTTTCACTACAACCATAAATGTTTGTTCTTTTATACTTAATATATCTTTATTTGTATAATCATAGTGTAATTATAATGTATAACGTGACTTGTTGTTATCTAATACTTAATATATCTTTATCATGATAGATATTTTTCTAATGACTGTTTAAAAATATTGACCAATTTTATTGCGTTCACGCACAAGTGCACATACACGCAAAGAGTTTCAATAGAGCAGAGCAGATCGAAACACATATCTTATTGCACAACTTTAAGACGAATTTGAAAAAACTAAGGAGATTTCTAGTAACTATTTAAAAAATATTCGCAAAAATAGTGTCTTAAGCTATGTAAACAAATTCTAGAATTAACTAACTATCCAACTAAATTTATAACGAAGATTATAGACTGCACTCCAATCGATATCTATGTAAAAAAAAAAGAATATTTCATTTCAGATAAACTAAATTTGCTAGCATATTTTTTGTAGAGAAAGGAAATTCACTATTGAAAAATATTTATTGAAAATATTTATGGTATGCATATATATATTGTCAAATATTGAAAATATTTATTATATGCATATATGGATTATCTTGTTTTTAAGCAATACAATCATGTTTCCAACAAACAGTGATTATTCATCGATATTCGGAGAAATATACTATGCAAGTATCCCTTAAAAGGCCATTTTTTTCATCAGACCATATCGATTAACGGAAAATGCACATATCTGAGAGGAAATGAATTTATTTAGGGAAATTCCAAAAAGTCATATAAGATTCCATGAGGCAATGAAGTAATGGTTTCATTGGATTATATTGCAGTAGATCGCATTGAGGTAATGAAAACTTATATTTAAAGTTCTTCATTGGCGCGTGGCCTGATGTTCAATTGGCTGGTGCTCTGGCCTTTGGTACCACAGGCTTTAGGTTCAAATCCTGGTGGTTTCATGAATCGGCAAACAAACCAAACTCTTCATTAGAACAATAGCCCCATGGTGGGCCAAGATCGTCTACTGGCAGATTCCAACAATTGAGACGTTTTCGTTTTAGGAGATACGGTTGTCAGATACACCCAACAGTCATATGAGACCGGGATCTTTGATTGAAAGTAGATCTATACCACCCCGGGGACTCGAGCCCGAACTATGAGGCACCCAACGCCAGTCACTTGGCCACCAGCCCTGCTATATGTCAAGTTGTTTTAATAAAATGAAATTTAATATTAATTTAATATTTATTTAATATTATATATTAATTA
This sequence comes from Caerostris extrusa, assembly GCA_021605095.1. Lineage (NCBI taxonomy): Eukaryota > Metazoa > Arthropoda > Arachnida > Araneae > Araneidae > Caerostris > Caerostris extrusa. Next base: position 19,407 of record BPLR01000012.1, on the reverse strand, counting down.
TTAATTAATTTAATTTAAATTACAAAGTAACCTTATTTTATAAAAATTTTCTAATTTTTCATACCTCTTGCAAATCTTTACTGTCAGAATGGGAATATCTTAGTTACAAAGCAAACAAATGTTTTTCTGTTCCAGCTGCATTCAAGTGAATATTTACACGAGTTGTTTTCTCATTGATATGTATTATGATATAACAATTCACAAAAAATTAGATTAAACTTCAAATGGGTAAAGCATTTTTCCCAATGCTCAATCCAACCTACCTAAAGAAATGCAGATACAAGCACTAAGAGCAAGAAATAAGAAAGTCAAACAGCGAAAATCTCTTCCAAAAATCCCAAACTACGCTGAATCTTGGAAAAAAAAAATATGATTGAAGCTTATTTTATTTCCTGCCCTGCATGTTTTCGCGGGATTCGAAAGGGTGAAGAAATGTTCTTGATGCAAAATAACAAACTTGCTACCAGAGAAGCAATGGCCATAACAACAATAATAATAGAAGAAAATATTTTTTCCATTTGGGAAAATTCCGAAAGTATATTATTAGGCTGATGCTTACCGGATAAGAATGTATTCTTACTTTATGCATTTTTTATTAAAGTTTATATTCATTATCCCTTAAAAAAATTCCCATTCAGTTCCTTAGAAAAAGAAGAAATGGTTTCCTTTCTTGAATAAGATAAATAGCTTAGCAGATAACAGAGTTTAATACCAGTACGAAAAAGTAGATTTTAGAATAGAAACTGAAACTAAAAAGGCGTTTTAATGCTAATTGTAGGTAATTTCTTTCTGTTTTTTTTTTTTTTAAGTTGGATTTCTTGAACTACTGAAACATTCTAGACTCTTATTTTCTTCTTTTAAAAAGCTAACGAAATGAATAAATAAACTTTATTCTAAGTAGTGGAGTAAATTAAAGAACTTTAAATATTTTTGTCTGTAAGAAATAAAAAAAAGGATGAAAGTGATGGAGTTCTGCTTGGATAAGGTAGCATAGCATGAATTTCTTTCCATTAAAAAGTGAAAAGGGGAACTTAGTTCTATTACTGGTTCTTCAAATCCATTTAAAGTTTGTTTGGAATCCGGGAAAAGTTTCAAAATGAGATTTAATTCTTTTTAAGTAAAGAGTCAATTCTCATTACTTTTAAGTCACTTAAAAGCACTGAGTAACTAAGAAGTGCTCTGCCAACCGTTTCTTTCCTCATCCAGTTTCGTAATCCCTGAAATACTGCCAGAGAATGTTAATTAGATGACTCATTTAAGTCAAAGATCACATATAAAATACCTAATTTACAGTAAATTACTATTCTATCAGCCCAATATGTTTATGATTAATTGAAAATAAAGTTTTATTTCACACCATCATTTTTACTAAAAATCTGGGACAAACTTCAACAACGACGTAAAGACATTATATTTTTGCATCTTTCATAATAAATGAGAATTTGTATGTTCATTTTATCTTAATCATTTATTCATATTATTAGTTTGTCATGATTATTTTCCTGTGAATATTTATAATAAATTTAATTGGTAATTTATTTTGTTATTTAAAAAAAATTTTTATGACTCAGTCTTTTGACTAAAATAATGGCATATTTTTATGAATTTCGATCCTTCCATCTACTTAATACTCAATAGCACATTTTAATTAACATTTTAAAATAATTTTTTTAAAATCAGCTATTCAACGTTCATACTAACGTTTTCATTTTAAAGCAAAAAATTTTGGAACTCTTTCTAAAGCTGAAGTTTAGAGGTCAACTTTTATTCTCTTATACAAATTAGCTAATCTCGCAAAAAAACTCAGGTACTTTTCGTTGGCCAGCCGCAAGTAATAATTCGTTAAATAAAAATTTATGAAAAAAAAAAACAATTTTAAATAAAATGTGTTATCCCTTTAATGAAAATGTGTTTTTTTATTCTCGAAATTGTTTATATTACTGGTGTGTTGCGTCGTACGTATTTTTGATCCCCAAACGCGATCACCTGTAGTTTGAAATTTGCCGTGTAAGGATTTCTCTTCCCGTTCATATTTCAGACAAAAAAATAAAATTGCTCAGAAAATAAAGATAGTGCCGATACAACAGATGGCATACGAGAGAAGGTTTTAATAGTTCCATCTTCAGGTAAGGTTACCAGAATTATAACTACGATCGTTTGGCGCCTAGCGTTCTACTATACAGCCATTTGATTGAAAAATATTTTATCAGGTTTACCTGCTTCGTTTAATATTTCGCCCTCATGGCGACAAGCTTGAACGTTATATATATATTTAATTTCGTTTTATATACTATATGTATTTAGGTCAGATTTTTTAAAATAGCAGCATACTATCGGCTTATACACAAATTAGTGTTTATTCATAAATATACAGTACATTTATTCTCAATATCTGTGTGCTTGATTTTATATAAAGAGGATATAACGACTAAAGATTTTCTTGAATCATCTTAACATATAAGGAAAGCGTCATCGTTGTGTTTTATTTAAAAAATATAAATATTTGGCTCTTTACAAATCTTTTAAAGAAATTTAGATAGTGGAGATATTTTGACAATTCATTAATATATCAAGGTTTACAGTAGTACGGATCCACCATGCATTCCCCCAACAAACCATAACCTTGAATTCAAAGTTGATAGATCTTCCATTGAAGGGCGGGTTGACCCTTACTGCGGACTTGGAACGTCTTTTTTTTCGCCTGTTAGACTTTGGAACAGATAATGGAAGAAAAAGGAGGAAAAAAGGGTGTAAAAGAGTGTACAGACAATCGAGAGAAGAATTCTAGAGACTGAGGGTACAAAGACCCTCAAACGAATGTGATTTTAAGATGATTTTGTACATAATCGTTATATAATTTTGTTTTTGTGTGTTATGTGTTGCAGTTGTGCAGTACTGTCTTAGCAAATTTTAATAAATATGCCATTTAGGCCACGCGTCCCCTGTTTTAAGAAGTAATTTAGTCTACCCATGAACAACTCTAAATCACTCTCTTATACAGCCCTAACTTTTAATGTAGTCATTCATTAACAAGGATAACGGATGGAAACCAATACACTACACTTCCAAGCGAAAAATTGTTTTTCAAGATATCAATTTATATTGCTATTATTCGTGAAATGTCTCTGCAAAATGTCCACTTGGGCCTTCCACTGACAGCAAATTATATTGCAAAAAGAGCAAATTATGTTGTCTGTATAATTTTAAAAAAGACTTATCTAAGTTAAAGATAGGAATTGTGCCTATAATGACTTCCTCCAAAGCAGCTGAGATTGAACTTTCAGAAACTAAACATGAGCCAGAGGTTCTAAATCGTTTTCGTTCAGGAATCTATTTTGTCAGTAAAATAAATGTAGAAAACCGCCAGAAAGATTTTATTTGAGGCATTTAAAGTCACAGTAATGCAGTTATATTGTTTTAAAACTAAAAATAATAATAGTATATGTGCAATGTTTTAATTAAAAACTTAAGCAGGAGAATAACAAACATTTTAAATGAAATATATGATTGAAAAATAATTTTGTTCTACTGGTAACATTGCATACTACTGGTTACTGCATACATTTATACGAGAAATTTTAAAATTAATAAAAATGAAAATAGAGATTATTTTCACATGTACCGTGAAAGGACTACGTTCTTAGGCAGGTTTGTGCTACTAAAGAAAGGTGAACATCCTTCAAAATAATTTCAAATGCATCAAATAAAAGTAATTCAGATATATTATAGTAAAAAACAATGGTGATAAACGTTCTTTCTTCAAATTTTACTAATAAATACTAACTCAAGTGAATATTGAACTCATCAAATGAAATAAACAATTGAAATGTGATCGTTATTAAGGTATTGCAATCACAGATACATGCAATACTATTAGATATTACCTATATTCGCACGAAAAATTGAAGCTTTTGGATTCAATGAAAATAAAAATAGTGATTTTTGTTCTATTTCCCTATAAAAGAACGACTAGTCCGTTTTGAGAATGGAATTCAAAGGGGTTAGTCAACCCCTGGTGATAATGCATGCTGGCAAAAGTTACGTAAATCAAATTTCCTGACATTCATATGAGAGGGCCTAAATGGCCGAACGGCTTGCGCTCTGACGCACTCTGGCGTCTGGCGCACTCCGAAACCTCAGAGGTGTTGGGTTCGAGTCCCGGCGGTGCCATGGATGTTTGTAGTGGTTCGGAATACATTTTAAATCGTAGGTCCCGACCTAACGTGATTGTAGAGCGTTGCGGGGCATTGTTACTCCACGTCCGTAGCTTATCTTCAAGTTACACGTGTCTCCTGGGTAGTGCAAAGTGAGTAACGTCAGTGCAGCTCTTGCCTTAAGGCATCCAAGGCAATTGTCTAAGTATTTCCAACTGTATTAGAACAAAAAAACATACGAGAAATTGAAGCTTTTAAAATCAACGAAAATAAAAATAACGATTTTTATTCTCTTTCACTGTAAAGGAACTACTAGTCCGTTTTGAAGAGGACTCCAAAGAAGTTCGTGGACCTTTGGTGAGAATGTTTGTTCTACGTAGGGAATTGGATTTGCAAAAATCATGTAAATCAAATTTCTTTACATTCGTACTAAAACTGAAAATTTTAAAATCTACGAAAATAAGAATAGCTATTTTTGTTCTATTTCACTATAAAAAGATCGACTAGTCAGTTGGGAGACGGAAGTCCAAATTGATTCGTGGAACCCTGGTGGGAATGCGACGTTCTCCGCAGTGATTTGGATTTGTAAAAGTCAAGTAAATCAAATTTCTTTAATTAAAAATACATGCAAATTAAAGAAAATATCCCATCGCATCAAATGCATCAAAGACTGAGGAATTTTGAATCAGATTTCTGAATATCTTATTTTTATCAGGAAACGGTTGGGAAATAATTTCTTCTGAAAGAGGACACGGTACTTTTCCTAAACCGCTGATAGCGACTTGTTTAACGACATCCGCTCTCAGGAATTCATTTATCCGTTTGTCATTTGGAAGTTGTTAATAACACTTTACAGATGTTAACGACTCTTGGTAGCAAACGATAATTCGATTAGGTTAATCAGCACCCCCTTTTCGCGAGGCATGTCGGGACTCGCCTTAATCTAGTTCGACATGATCGCAGTCAGGGAAGTCGGTGGAAAAGTAAAAAGAAATTGTTCTCGAAATGGGGCTTCCGTTGTTCGAATCTTGCGAGAAAGATTCGATGCGACTTGGAGCCCTGTGGTGGAGATCTAACATTTATTTAATTTGCGTCTCTTTGCGAGTTGTGAATTAATAAAACAGTGGAGGCAAAGATTAAACGAGTCCTTTTACCGGGAGATATTCGATTTCTGTAGGATTTAACTTAAGCAGTTGAAATAGCATGTTGTTTCTAAGTTGTGGTGTCTGAGACAAATAATGAAACTGTACCGTGGACAAATTTCGATATCATCAATGTGTTGATATCGATCAAAAGATAAAGATGTTATACAAGGCGTTACGAATTGAATGGGATCCGTCTAAGATTAACACTGAAAAATTAATTTTCTTTGGTTTGCAGATCTGATCTTTATGTTCGCATGTGATATATGTTATAGGTTTAAAGCTTCTTTACATTTTTTTCATAAGCATGAATTTTCTCAACTAATATGCGTTTAACTATGTGCCAAAAAGAAAAGAAATTTATATATTGTTTATAAGTAAAAGGAAATTGTTCTCAAAACAGGGGTTCCGTTGTTCGAATCTTGAGAGAAAAGATTCGGTGAGCCTTGGAGGGGTACGCTGGAGATCTAATATTTATTTAATTTGCGTCTCTTTGGGAGAGATGTACCGTTGTGAATTAATAAAACAGTGGAGGCAAAGATTAAACGAGTCCTTTTACCGGGAGAGATTAGATTTCTGTAGGATTTAACGTAAGCAGTTGAAATAGCATGTTGTTTCTAAGTTGTGGTGTCTGAGATAAATAATGAAACTGTACCGTGGATAAATTTCGATGTCGCCAATGTACTGATATCGATCAAAAGATAACGATGATATACAAGGCATTACGAATTGAATAGGATCAGTCTAAGACCAAATGTGAAAGATTAATTACTTTAACTTGCAGATTTGATCTTTATGTACGTTTATGATATACTCGTGTATTATTGATTTAAACCTTGTTTACATTTTTTCATAACTGTGAGTTTTCTTAATTAGTATGCATTTAACTATGTGCCAAAAGAATATATATATATATATATATCCTTTTTTACTCTACAATAATGTGAATTCATGAAATAGTTCAAATTTCTTAAACAAATCTTTGAAACCATCAACAAATCTCCTTGTGTTAGAAATGTAATCGAGTGAGAATATTTGGCAATTACTTTTTTTGTTAATGCCAGATGATAGACCTTAAATCAGTAGACTAGAATACTAATGACAAATACAAAACTACATTACAACTGGATCCATGGTAAGAATGTATAAGTTATGTAAGTGATTCGGATTTGCTAAAATCACGTAAATCCAAATTCCTTTAATTAAAATACATGCAAATTAAAAAGAAAATATCATATCACATCAAATGCATCACATACTGTGGAATTTCGAATCAGATTTCAGAATATCGTATTTTTATCAGGAAACGGTTAGGAAATAATTTTTCTGTAAGAGAACACGGTACTTTTCCTAAACCGCTGATAGCGACTTGTTTAACGACATCCACTCCCAAGAATTCATTTATCCGTTTGTCATTGGGAAGTCGTTAATAACACTTTACAGATGTTAACGACTCTTGGTTGCGAACGATAATTCGATTAGGTTTATCAGCACCCCCCTTTTCGCGAGGCATGTCGGGACTCGCCTTAATCTAGTTCGACATGATCGCAGTCAGGGAAGTCGGTGGAAAAGTAAAAAGAAATTGTTCTCAAAACGGGGGCTTCCGTTTTTCGAATCTTTTGAGAAAGATTCGGTGCGCCTTGGAGATCTAACATTTATTTAATTTGCGTCTGTTTTAGAGAGATGCACAGTTGTGAATTAATAAAACAGTGGAGGCAAGATTAAACGTGTCCTTTTATTTTATTCAATTTCTTGAATGAAATTACCAATTGAAATATGATATTTTTTAAAAAGTATTGCAATCACAGATACATGCACATGCAGTACTAGTAAATATTACTTAGATTCATAAGAGAAAATGAAACGTTTGACATCAATGAGAATGAAATTAGAGATTATTTTTCACATGTACAGTGAAAGAACGACATTCGTAGGCAGGCTTGTTATTGTAAAATAAATGAGAAACATCCTTCCCAAAAAAATGGTAAACATCCAACAAATAAGTTGAAATGCATAAAATAAAAGTAATTCAGTTATATTATTGTAAAACATAGATGTGATACAGTGATGATACATGTGCGTTTTTCAAATCTTACTAATAAATACTCAACTCAGGCAAATACTGAATTACGAGAATAGAATTACCAAAAGAAATATGTTATGTGCGTTTTTAAGGTACTTCAATCTGCATGCAATACTACTCAATTTCTTGTACGAAGATAGGTAATTACGCTTTTGAAGTCAACGAAAATAAAAATTGCAATTTTTGTTCTATTTCCCTGCAAAAGAACGACTAGTCAGATGGGAGAATAGAATTCAAAGGGGTTAGTGAAACCCTGTTGGGAATGCAAGTTCTACGTAGTAATTCGGATTTGCAAAAGTCACGTAAATCGAACGTCTTAAATTAAAAATATATGCAAATTAAAGTAAACATCATATCACATCAAATACATCAAAGCCTGAGGGAATTTTGAATCAGATTTTAGAATATCGTATTTTTATCGGGAAACGGTTGGAAATAATTCATTTTCATTCCTTCTGGAAGAGGGCACGGTGCTTTTCCTAAACCGCTGGTAGCGACTTGTTTAACGACATCCGCTCCCAGGAATTCATTTATCCGTTTGTCATTTGGAAGTCGTTAATAACACTTTACAGATGTTAACGACTCTTGGTAGCAAACGATAATTCGATTAGGTTTATCAGCACCCCCCTTTTCGCAAAGGCATGTCGGGACTCGCCTTAATCTAGTTCGACATGATCGCAGTCAGGGAAGTCGGTGGAAAAGTAAAAAGAAATTGTTCTCAAAACGGGGGCTTCCGTTGTTCGAATATTGTGAGAAAGATTCGGAGCGCCTTGGAGATCTAACATTTATTTAATTTGTGTCTCTTTGCGAGAGATGCACAGTTGTGAATTGATAAAACAGTGGAGGCAAAGATTAAACGAGTCGTTTTACTGAGCGAGATTCGATTCCTGTAGGGTTTAACGTAATTAGTTGAAATGCTTGCTGTTTTTAACTTGTGGTGGCTGAGATAAATAATAAAATTGTACCGTGGATAAATTTCGACATCGTCAATATGCTAATATCGATCAAAAGATAAATATGCTATACTAGGCATTACAAATTGAATAGGATCATCTTAGGATCAAAAATTTCTTCAGCTTGTAGATTTAATTATCAAGTTCGATTATGATATATGTTATAAAAAATGTAAAGAAGCTTTAAACCAATAAGCATGACTTTTTCTAATTAGTGTGCATTTAAATATATGCCAAAATAGAAGATATATATATATATAGCTTTTTATCCTTGCAAAACGAGAAAAAATACGAAATTATCGGAATGTTCATTAAATCATTCAATTTTCTTAAAAAATCTTTGAAAACAACAATAAATCTACTTGGGTTAGAAATGATATTTAGTGAGAATATTTGGCTGGTAATTTTTGTTAATACTAGGTGATATCATTATTCTATAAAACTTCTCTAAAATATTGCCAAATGGGTCCAATTTAATAGACATACTTCCAGCGACACCCTTTTTTCCAAAGTTGTTGCATCGCACATTGCGCTATAGAATAGACTCAATATGCAACAGGGCATATAGTGTTTGAAATATTTGTATATACTTAGAGTGGCACTGACTATATACAATAAGTAATTTAGCATATGTATTTTCGTAAGCGCATGAGCATTGATAATTTAATTTAAAGTTTGGCGTTATCGTCAACTATAAGTAAAAATTCCAGCACAAAGAAAAAGTAGAAACAATCAAATCTTAATAGAACAGTAAAAAATAACAACATGTATCTTCTAAAGGAAATCTTTAATGTTACAAGACTTTAGAAATGCTACATTTTTCACTGCATAATTTCAAACATTATTGAATGCAGTTTTAATCTTGATCTGTTCATTGAATTAACTTATTTAAGAGTTTTTTCTTTTATTACCTTTATTTTGTACACCATATAATATTGCTTATTTTTTATTTATTTATGGCAAATATCTGCCATATATAACATTTAACAAATAAATTAAAAGGAAATATTATGATTTCCTCCTTGCTCAAGAATTTTAAATCTCTTTAAATAGATATTATATGATGTTAAATTCCTATATTTTATATTTATAAAATGTGTCATCGATTGAAACATTTGAAATATGCATAAGACACAGGATCGTAGGTCATTGACTTAAACTTGCTTAACTTCGAAAACTCTCTTTCGCCTGTTTGATGGTTATTTCTAACACTGAGCGGAAGCTAATGATTCCACCAAAACAACAACAAGAAAATGATGAATTACACTGAACCTTAATTTCCAAATTTGCTTCTGTGAAGAATGTTTGAAGTATGGACTGTTTTCTTAAAATGATCCAGTTTGACTCGGTCTATACTAAACATAGCATAGATCTTGTAAATTTGAAATTTGAGATTGCATTACAATGCAAAATTTCACGTGTTTGTAAAATTCCTGTATAAATTATCTTTAATTGAATTGATTATTTTTTATGAACGTAACCTTATGTCTGATATTTTCTTATTTGTGACATTGGGGTAAAAAAAAAAAAACAAGAATTTCAGAATGGAGGAACTTAATAATTATACACTGAAGTGACAAAAGTCATGGGATAGCAATATGCAAATTTTCAGATGGCAGTGGATCGCGTAGAACAGGTATAAATGCGCAGTGCTTTCGAGAGCTTTCATTTCTGTTCAAGTTATTCGAAGATTTTGGAATAGTCTTTAACAGACTTTGAACTGCAATGAGGGAGCTGAAGCATGGGTCATGCCATTTGAAAATCGTTAGGGAATTCATCTTCCCAGATCCACATATCAAGAGTGTGCCGAGAGTATGACATTTCAGGCATAACATCCCACCATGAAATGTAGTGGTCGACAGCCTCAACTAACGAATGAGAAATTTACGTCTCCAAGTCGTAAATTCTAACAGACAAGCAACACTGCGCCAAATAACCGCACAAATCAATGGGGACGTACATCGGACTTCCTGTTAGAACTGTGCGGAGAAATTTGGCTTTCTTGGTCTATTCCAGAGAAGACCGACTCTAGTGCCTTTACTGACAGAACGACATCGCTTGCAGCGACTCTCGTGGGCACGTGAGCATATCGGTTGGTCCCTAGATGAATGGAAAACCGTGGCCTGGTCCGATGAGTCACGATTTCAGTTGGTAAGAGCTGATGGTTTTCGAGTGTGGCGCAAAACACGAAGCCATGAACCCAAACTAAGCAAGGCATTGTTTTTTTCTGGTGGCGGCTCCGTAATGGTGTTAGCTGTTTTTTTTTTATGGAATGGACTTGGTCCTCTGGTGCGACTGGACCGAACATTGACTGGAAATGCTTATGTTCCGCTACACTTGCAGCCATTCATGGACTTCATGAAACAACGATGGGATTTTTATGGATGACAATGCGCCATTCACTGGGCCACAACTGTTAGCGATTGGTTTGAAGAACATTCTGGACAATTCCAAGAATGATCTGGCCACCTAGATCGCCCGACATGAATCCCATCGAGCATTTATGGGGACATCATCGAGAGGTCTGTTCGTGCCCAAAATCCTGCACCATCAACGCTTTCACAATTATGGACGTCTATCGAGACAGCATGGCTTTTTTGTGAATATTCCAGCAGGAGATTTCCAACGACTTGTTGAGTCCATGCCACGTCAGTTGCTGCACTTCGCCGGGCGAAAGGAGGGCCGACACGATATTAAGAGGTATCCCATGACTTTTGTCACATAATAGTGTATATTAAAAACCTTTTATATTATTTTAGAAATTTTTCAAGAAAAGACAGCAATTATTAAATAAATATATAAAATGAATAAAAAAAATAAAAAATGTAAGGTGTTTTTTATTTTAGTTAAAAAAATCGAAATGATGACTGTAGTGCAGACTATATAGAATATTTAATTGATTTTAATATATTTTTTAATATTTTTAAAAAATTAATCTTTAATGTCTATATCTGTATTAATTCTAAGCAAATTTAAAAATCTTATTTTAGAGTGAGTTATCTTCTAATTACATTTTATTTAACTATAAAATTATATTTGACTTAATTAAAAAATTTCTCATTCTACACTCATGTCCATAAATTAACGATAATTCCGAATCACACAGAAATTGAACTCTAAAAATAACAATTTCACCTGTAGAATTATCACCCACATCTTTAAGAAGAATATGCAAATTACAGTAAACCACCAGATGGCGCGGATAGTACGTCACAATGACGAGAGTGTAAGAGAGGGGCATATAAGGAATGGTGGCAAAGAAGTAAAATTGTTCACAAGCGCTTTAAAAGCCTTTCAGTACAATAACCGCATAGTTATGGCAAAAAGGAAGCATTTGGATGATTTTTTACGTTTTAGAATTATCGACGACTAGAATGTGGACGTACCCAGCTGGAAGTATCCGAGGAACTTGGAATAGTCCAGACTGTCATCTCCAGGCTTTGGCAACGATTCCAAGAGGATGGTAATGTACAGCACAGGTCGCCCCCGAGTTACAACGCCAAATGAGGACCGGTATTTAGTAGTTACTGCCAAAAGAAACAGACGGAGCACAGCATCAGACCTGTCTCGTCAGCTCTCTTCAGCTACCGGTACGACAGTTTCAAGGCAGACCGTGTACAGACGCTTAGGGCACATTGGTCTATATGCTCGTAGGCCTGTCAGATGTGTTCCACTTTTACCGCAACTCCTGTCGCCTGCGATTAACCTGGAGTAGAGAGTATGCATTGTGGACACCGCAACAGTGGTCTTGTGTGATGTTTTCCGACGAGTCCAGGTTTAGTTTGCAGTCTGATTCTCGCCGGACTTTCATATGGAGAGCGCCAGGTACCCGTTACCACTAGAGAACACCATTGAACGACACCGTTACGGTGGTGCAGGATGGCTCGTTTGGGAAGGAATTATTCTTGGTTCCAGAACTGACCTGCATGTTCAGAGTGTAACGATGACAGGCCACATCTATCGGGATGGCATTCTGGAACAACATGTACGTTTGTTTCGGGGCGCCATGGGTGCTAAATTTCTGTTTATGGATGACAACGCCCGTCCTCAACGTGCAAACATTGTAGACGAATGCCTTCAATTGGAGGATATCACCCGTATGGATTGGCCAGCATACTCACCGGACTTGAATCAATAGAGTATGTGTGGGTTATGCTTGGCCGACGAATTGCAGCCCGTCAACCCCTCCCACCTGTCAACCGGAACTTCGGAGGGCATTGCTTGATGAGTGGTGTAATATTCCCCAAGATCAGATTGATAATTTGATACTCAGCATGCCTAGGCGTTGTAAGGCCTGTATTGCATCGTCCGGGTGACATACTCCATATTAACCATCATACTAACCATGTTATACTGTTTTTTGTAAATAGGTTCTTTTTTGAAATTTGCTCCAGGGAGTAAAAATCGCAATTTTTATTTATTATGTCAAACATATAGCATCTTTTTTTTGCTCTTTACCTTTTGTTTAATAAATAGACTTTACAAATAAGTCAAATTTGTTTTGCTTCTGTCTCTTTATTTGCCTGAACTTCATTATCCTTATTTTATGGACATGAGTGTAAAACGATTTTTATATTCGCTAATTCGTTAATTTTTAAAAAATATAAGAAAAATGATATTAAAAATCCAATTCAATACTATACATAGTCTATTCTAGTCATTATTACCTTTTCAGTTGTTCACCTGTAATAAAATAAAAAAATATAATAAAAGTTAAAACTGTGTATAGTAAAAAAGCACAGAGAAAAGATTTAAAAAATCTACTTCTGGAAAATTACGAAACGTACAAATGTAAACAAATATTTTAATATATTGTTACTTTTTATTAATTATCAATACAGATATATACAAATAATAACAGATATATACATATATACACAATAAAGATATATACAAAATCATTCAATTTGCCAGAATTACTAAACTTGTTCTTTTGTGTCGTACAAAATTAATTGTAATAAGCCAGTTAATAAACAACAACATCCTATAATCTGATAGACATCGCAACAAATCAGACATCTCGATCATCCAAGCGACGAGATGAACCCTTAGCCCATTTAGAAGTTTGTGCAACTCCATACCGATCGGCAATAAGAGATCTGCTACCCTTACTTTGGTGGTACCTTTCTTTTTTTTTTCTATTCCTTTTGTTGGGTCAAAAGAGAGAACCTTCTCATCCTTTTCAATAGCTGATCCATTATTCATTAAGAAATCAGCACGGAAGAAAACTTTTTAACAACAAAGGTTCGTGTAGCGAATGCAATAAACAAAGAATTTATCCAATTGCCAATAGGAGAGAGAGAGAGAGAGAAATAAAAAGAAAAAAATGATGCCATATCGTTCCGAAGAAGATCAAGAAAAAGCAGCATTAGCTAGAAGAAGATGAAGACCACAACTTTTATTCGTTTGAAGAGAAATAGCATTTTAGCTTGTTTTCGTAAATTACTGCCATAAGAAAAATGGTTCCGCTTTATTGAAGAAGCAGAAGAAGTTTGCTGTTAGTCATCAAAGACAGAACTCTGAGAAAGTCGAACGCATTAAGACAGTTTCCTAATTTCGAAAGTAAAATGAATGAAGGATCTTTTTTATCTTAGAGATTTAAATATTTTGCAATGACAGATTTTTTTTTGTTACTGGTTTAAATCTAAAAGGCTTTTTTAAAAGAATAGTTTGAGTGTTGATAGTTAGTGTATTAAATTGTTTCTCTAGTTATGCTTTCAATTAGATTAGATCTTTAAATATGAATGATACTTTTTATATTTGTAAAGAAGATACACTATGACAAAAGTCATGGGATAGCATGCAAATTTTCAGATGGCAGTAGCATCGCGTAGAACAGGTATAAATGCGCAGTGCTTTAGCAGAGCTTTCATTTCTGTTCAAGTTATTCATGTGAAGAGGTTTTGATGTGATGATGACCGCACGACGGAAATTAACAGACTTTGAACGCGGAATGTTATTGGAGCTAGACGCATGGGTCATGCCATTTCGGAAATCGTTAGGGAATTCAACATTCCCAGATCCACTGTGTCAAGAGTGTGCCGAGAGTATGAAATTTCAGGCATAACATCCCACCATGGACAGCGCAGTGGTCGACCGCCTGCACTTAACGACCGAGACCGGCGACGTCTGCAAAGAGTCGTAAATTCTAACAGGCTTAAGCAAAACTTCAAATAACCGCAGAAATCAATGTGGGACGTACAAGGGACTTGTCTGTTAGAACTGTGAGGAGAAATTTGGCTTTCTTGGGCTATTCCAGCAGAAGACCGACTCTAGTGCCTTTACTGACAGAACGACATCGCTTGCAGCGACTCTCGTATTATAAGCATATCGGTTGGTCCCTGATGAATGGAAAACCGTGGCCTGATCCGATGAGTCATGATTTCAGTTGGTAAGAGCTGATGGTAGGGTTTGAGTGGGGCGCATTTCACGAAGCCATGGACCCAAACTAGCAAGGCACTTTCAAGTGGTGGTGGCTCCGTAATGGTGTGGGCTGTTTTTTCATGGCATGGACTTGGTCCTCTGGTGCGACTGGACCGAACATTGACTGAAATATATGTTCAGCTATTTGGAATCACTTGCAGCCATTCATGGACTTCATGTACCCCAAACAACGATGGGGATTTTTATGGATGACAATGCACCATGCCAACAACTGTTCGCGATTGGTTTGAAGAACATTCTGCACAATTCCAACGAATGATCTGACCACCTAGATCGCCCGACATGAATCCCATCGAGCATTTATGGGACGTCATCGAGATGTGTCCAAAATCCTGCACCATCAACGCTAAATTATGGACGTCTATCGAGACAGCATGGCTCATATGAAAACTTCCAACGAATTGTTGAATGCCACGTAAACTTCGCCGGGCTTTACGCGATATTTATATGACTTTTGTCACTTCAGTGCATTTTATTACTATTTTATTTTCTCACATGCAAACTTAGCGTTAATTACAAACACAAATGTATGTTTAAAAACATAAAAATACAAATGATTTACATATATAATTCAAATAAGAATAAATCTATTATTTTAATCTTTTTATTAATCTATTTTTGATTTAATAATTATAATCATATTGTTATAAAAATTCTTTGCAAACATATGAAAAGAGATTTGATATTTCAAAATATTTCATGTAATGTTCCCAAACAATGTTGATTATTTCCAATATAAAATTTAATTTTATTGAAAATAGCAATTAATATTGCAATTGTAACAATTTTTTTAATAATAAACATTATACATATAAGGATTATATCTAGGAATAATCTAGAATTATTTTAGTTTATGTACAGAATATACATAAACTTATTATGTATATGAAGTAAATGGAAAATATAAATTAATACTTTATTTTATATATTATTATTTTTAGTATTTTATTACTATTCTTATATTTCATATTTTATATTCAAAAATAAATACAGTGAAACTCAATTTTACATTTCTTGTATATAATATCACTTTTCGTTGGCCACAAATAATTTCCTACATGTAATAGTAAAAAATCTTATCTTTAAAATATTTCTGACAATTAACAATTTTCCAGCAGAAAGATCTCAATGCGTGTTTTCCTAAAAAATTATGATGAAAGAAACAAAAATTCTTATCAACATGTATAATACTGGGAAATCCTCCCTCATTTTGTCCTTTTTTGTCACCAGGTACAAAAATTCGAAATCCCTTCTATTTGTTTTAAAAGTGGGAAGATCAATACTGCATAAGAAAAGTCTAACCTTGTTGGGAATCATACAATCGTTTAAATAAGGACCATACAATTAAAAAGATCCTACAATCGTTTCTGTATGATCCTCTTGGGGATCCTGTAATTGTTTAAAGTGAACTATAGAAAACAAGAGCTAAAAATAATCTATCTTGTGCTTTGGAAGTGGAGATAATACGTGGGGCTCCGGGTTTTGCTGGACGAGCTGGAACGTGTTATACTGGAGAAAAACAAACTAAACCTGCAGCGCGGCAGAGAGAAAACCTGACGAGAAAGATGCGTTTGCGTTTGAAGATAAGATAAAAGCGATGGCTACCAGTGAGATGGGGACGCATAGGACACAGAGATACAGAGGATGTGTTTGGTCAGCTAAGGTCTTTCTAGATCAAGCAGACGACTCACTTAGGGAATTTGAGGGGGATCTAGGTCCAAGAGCAGATTTGCATGGTCACTAAGATCTAGATGAAGGAATAAGAGGTCCTCAGAGTATTAGATCGTGTTTTAAATTTCATTTGTAAATATACATTGTTGATGATTGTCCAGATTTTGTTAATAGTCATTGCATGTGCACATTGTTCATTTAATAAATGCGATCGATTTGTTGAGTCTTCGAGTCGTTTGGAGTTAGAAATTTCTTTACTCAGTAAATGTCTGTAATTTAACTCATAAAATTCTTTATGTCATTTTTTTTTCAGTATGAAAACTCAAGTGGAAATTTATCTTAAGGGTTTTTTTGTAAAAGGTGGCCTTTTCAGAGGGTCAGAAATTATTAATGTAAGTGCAAAAGAAGTAAGCAGCAATGATTATTTCCTATCTTAGGTATATTTTGGAACAAATATCTTGCTATTAAAAAACTTTGATATAAAATAGCTTAAGCTTTAATTTAATAAATTCAGTTTTTGGATAGTTTGGATTGATAATCGGACTCAGATGATGACAAAGAATATATGAAATATAGAATTCTTTGTGCAAACACTTTGTGAACGCTTTCAAGAGTGGAGAATTACCTGGATGTAGAGTTAATTAAGCAAAAGGGTTGGCCAACGAGTTCTCCGAACTAAACCCATTGAGTATGTTTGATATGCCCTTGGGAAGCGTAATGTGGCTCTTTGCTGAGCCCTCTCGAAACGTTCAGAAACTTTGAACTGTCTTGACATAATAAAATGTTTTGTTGTTACCAACTGAGTTAAATATCATTTTGAGCTTACGCTATTCTGTATATTTAGATGCCAAAAGGTGATCACACTCACATTGAATTTCATTATATATTCAACCACCTTCTGGAAAATTTACTCATTTTGTATTTAAGATTGAAAAATATGTATATAGTTAAGTTAGTTGTAGTTATGTGCCTAATTTTGGAAGCATTTATCAAATTATTTCTATCAAACTTTATTAAAGTTATTAAATTTTATAAAATTTAATTAAAATATTTTTCTAATAAATTTATTTAATATTAATTAATTTTAATTTTAAAAACATTTCTACTATGTTTTATTTCAGGCTGCATAGAAACTTCTGGATTTTTATTTTTTTTTTTTTTTTTTTCCTACTTTTAGTTTTTTGGAAACCAATTATGTAGCTTACCAAAAGGAAAGTACAACAAATCATATGTGTTAATATGGGAGTTTTCGATGCATCTAATAAAAAAAATACTTAAAATAATATTTCTGAATTCTTTACAGCGTAATTTAAAAAAAAAATGATGCCCTAAATTAATATAAAAAATGAAAAAGAGAGGAAAATTATGTAACCTAAATTATTTTTTTATTTTAAACTCGGCTCTTTTTGGGTGCTATTCTGGAAATAACTTTATTTTTCCAATTCAAGATACAAATACATTTGGAGAATACAGTTATTAGAAATTAAGTATAATCCATTGAATGATTTTAAAATTTATTTTAATTTCGGAAGATATTAATTTTTATGCGATCTAAAACCAGACATAAGTAAAAAATTATAACTTGTTTAAAAAATGTTTATATACATAAAATCCACATTTTAGATTACATCGAAACACCTAAATTCATTTTTAACAAAAATTATACATTACCATCATGATACAGAAAAAAAGAGTTTACTTTTCAAACTAGCAGAAATATTTTAACCCCATAAAATAAATAATGGATGTATTAAACTAATTATTTTTATTTTCAAGTTTAGCAAAACGTGGAAAACATTTATAGTAGAGGATCAAAATTATAAATGGCATTTTAATAACTTTAATAAGTATTTCAGTGTCTTGCTTATAATCACATACAAAACCATTTTGAATAATAAAATATTTTATTCTTCGTATTGCTATTTTAATTCCCATCTCTTTTAACGAACTTCATAATTCTAATTCAAATAAACAATTTCAATAAACATGCAAGTTTTTAAACTTTAATTTTAATTAGTAGGCTACATTTATTAATATCTTCAACGATTCTAAAATGAAATTTTGATCACCACCAATGACAAAAATTAACCTGGAGCAGAAACCCTTAAACCCAAATTCTCTCCCGAAACGAATTCTCACCCCCACGTAATCCTGCACCGAATCCGGCTTTAATTCCCAATCAACTCGTAATTAATTCGGAAGAAAGAGAGGTTTGTGTTCCATTTCACGGTCACTCGTAAGGTCACTTTGTGTCAGGTTATCGGAGTTAATAGAATATGTGCACTGCACCATGTCCGTTGCATGTATTGAAGGCACAGCAAATCGCTCGGACGAAACTGATTTGGCGTTTGGACGAGGCATTCGTAACTGTGATTGGGATGTGGCATTTACAATTCAGGTGCAGCATTTGGGATTGCTGCCACGCATTGCAGCTCATTTGCACGGTGTATTGTCATGCAACCTAAAAGGCAAAGTATTCATTAGGCGAATAAAAGTTTTACTCGACTGAGTTTGAAAGAATCACTCTTTTCACTGTCAAAAACGGTGTATTTATGATTGCAGATTAAAAATATTATTGCAGGTTAAACAGATTTTTGGCTGCAGATTAAAATATTTTTGTATTATTCATAAAAAAGTTACTTTAGATATTTATGCCAATAACATATGCTCATAAAATGGTGCATTATTACGTAGTTTGATTTGAGCTAAATATTAAAATAAGGGCGTTTTGTTATTTCTCTTCCACTCAGGCGGTGGCGGCAGGAAGATAATCAGAATTTAAATCATAACTATTCATAGTAATATCATTTCTAAACACTGCTCATTTCTCAACAACCTATGTAAAAGGAAATCTTTCAAATCAAAATTTCCTGCCATTTAGGACGACACATTAGAATGATTGCTTTCGTAAGAAAATTCTTCGCCTGCACAGTCTGGGTAGCTGAATCTCTTGTCTCATT